>CALYOO010000206.1:0-22727 GCA_945261195.1 Cryptosula pallasiana
TAATTATAATAATAATGATAATTATTGTGCAGGATTTCACTGTGGGGGTGTGAGGGTGGTAGCTCGGCCTACCTGCACAACCTCCCGAACTGTTATGGCGACTGTGTCTAGTGAGCTAGCGATACAACCCTTCCACAGGTCGACTTAGTATACTGGAGAATGGTGGTCGACCATCTCAGTAACTAGTGAGCTGCCGGTTGCGTTAGCTGTTGTTTTGTATGTGCAATGAGTTCGAACTTTGAAGGGCGAACTAGTTGAACTAGGTTCGGCCAGCAGAGGTTCGGCTGTCTTTTTTGTAGTGCTGTGCAGAGGTCGAACATTGAAGGCGAAGTTAGTCAAAGCTAAGTTCGGCCAGCAGAGGTTCAGACTGATCTGCCTGTATATTACTACTCGAGTAATGGTGCGCAGTGAAGTTGATTGTATGTACAAAGAAACTTCTGAGAGTGTGCAAGCTGACTCTGACTTTATTGATTCAAACACTCACATTTATACAAGTGATTACATAACTGATCAAGTGATAGATAGTTTAGACAAAAGGTAGCCACACCTAGCACAAGCCATTGGCTAGCGTGGGCAAATAAAATATAAGAGGTGGTGCATCAGTGCATGCATGGCTAAACTCACATGGTGTGCGTATAAGTTTGTATGTTAAAGAAATAATTAATATAATAGACATAGAGTGATTTGCCCTAAAGCGGCGGGCATAGAACGAGACAATATCTTTAGCATAGAACAGGACATAGAACACGATGTAGCATAAGGTAAATAAGTATACATAGAGTTACTGTTTGTATAAGATGGCGCCGGTCCTCAACACACTCCGCCCCATTGGCGACGGTGGCCAATTAATCGATGGCGGCGGCATCGGTATGGTACTGTCTCTATTCTCTGTAGGGTCGGTTAAGCTCCTTCTTGATTTCTTCTGCCTTGAGTAGGAGCTGGCAGGCCTCATGTGTAATCTCATGCAGCTGTCGATCTAGTGCTTCCATACGGCTGCGGTGCTCTCTACGTCTCCTTCTGCTGTCTTCCTCTGCTGACCGTTCGCGGTCGGTTCGCCAGTTGTAATACTGGGAATTATCTTTCCTGGGTGTCACTGGCCTGGGAGGAGGAGTTGTCCGTCTTTGCTTACGTGGTGGTGACAACTCGGTCGGTTTCCCCAACCGCTTCTGGATAGGAGTCTTCTCCTCCTTCTTCTCCCTCTCTACAATTGGTGTTGGCGTCCCGAATGGTGGTGGCGTCGGCCAGTTCATGGCTTCACAGAATTCCTGGTACCTCACGGCATCCACTTCGTACAAGGGTTTAGCCTTTCCACCATGTTCTGGGGTGCCTCCTTGCACCCGAATGTGCTTTAATATAGCGTCACGTGATGCGCTCCTCTTTCCACACTTGCAGAAGAATACTGTCAAGTGCTGTCGTACGTGATATATTACACGTTTCCTTGCCTGTTGGTAGGTGCAGCGTCGGCATCTCCATTCATCGCTGCCCTCCACTGGTTCGGCCATTTCTTTTATTTCTCTAAGTGTGTCGCCACACAGCCATATCTCTCTGTTGGCTGGGTTGTACAGTGGTTGGTCGGTGTTACCTACAACATCAATGCGTCGGATGTTAATGATAGGTGAGAGAGGTTTCTTCTTCATCATGTCTTCTTTACTGGGGACAGCCGTAGTTGGTCGAAGGTGATTGTCTAATGCTTGAGTAAGTGATTCAATGGTGACGTTCGGTAACTTCTCACCTGTAGTGGAGGTTATGTCGATCTGCTCCTTGATGTGCTGTACTACTCTCGCCATTGCTTGTTGTAGTTGTTGTTGTTGTGGAGAATCCAGTTGTCCTACACTTCTGCTGGGTAGTGAATTCCTCCTCTGCTGGCTGCGAACTGAGCGTTGGCGGCTCCTGCCTCTTTCTTTATTTTGATTGGCAATTGCCACCACGTGTTCCTCTAGTGCCGCCCCCCACGTGGTTCCGTTAGGATGACGTGGGATGGCGGGTCTCTTTGCTGGGCGTCGATTCACGGTAATTTGGAGTTGCGTTCCTTTGTTGTTTAATTTTTTCGGGTGGCGAGTTTACGTTGTTGGGGAGTTGTTTCCTCTTGCTCTTCATTTCTTGCTCGGCCCTTTTTGTGACAACTCGTCTCTCTTTCTTCGTTTTTTCTTTTATTTCTCTTTCGTTTTACCTCTGTCCACCCGATTTCGACCGGGTTTTCTGCTGCCTGCTCCTGTAGGGTGGTACTTGATGCTAGTTGTGGGTTAATAGCTCTGCTGTCTATTCTAGTAGACGGGTCGTCAAGTAAGTGGGGCCCTCCCCTTGCTGTATAACAATGATAGTCATTTAGCTTTGATGGCCTCTGCCTTTCTCTTTGCGGTCGATTCAAGGGTGAGGTGGGCAGCCGGCTGGGTTGTAGGGGCGGCCAGTCCTCGTCATTGAGGGCTGGGGGCCTTGGTGGGCTGGGTGCCCTCTGGATGACCTCTGGGGGGGGGCGTGTCTTCTTTTTCTATACTTCTTTCTTCTACTTTGACCTTGCTGTGACTTAGCATTTCAGGTCTCCTGGTTGGACTAGGTTGCGTCGCAGGTGACGGCGAGAGCGGCCTCTCTGGAGGTAGTGTGTCCCCTGTGGAAGAGGAAGGTTTCCAGTTTCCTGGAGAGGCGACGGATCAGGGGGTTCCCTGACCGGCGGTGGCCTTTCTGGTGGGGGTGACGGCAATGGCAATGGTAAGGTGCCTGGTTCAGGCAGTGGTAGAGGTAAGAGCTCTAGGTTCTCAGCGGGGGGCGGGGACGTGCCTTGGGGGGTCGTCCTCTCCTGGCCCCTTTCATATTTGGTTGGAGGGCGGGCTCCCGACACGGGGGTGCTCGGCCGACTGGTTCCTGACATGTCCTGTAGTGTCGTAGCCGCATCCCATTCTGAATGGACCACTGCCCATTTCTTTCCACCTTATACGTATGGTTTGGAAAGGCCTCCAACACCTGGTAGGGTCCGACGAAGCGTGGCTGCAGCTTCGGATTGCTCCCCTTCACTCTTCTCTTGTTCTCTAGTACGACGAGTTCCCCCTTCTGGAATACAGCGGGTTCCTCGTCGTCCTGACTCCTAATCTCTTGTTGCTGGTGTCTCAGGTATTCGTGTGCCTTCTGGAGATTTTCCTGTACTTCTGCTGTATGTTCCATGACATTGCGAGGGTCCAAGGAAGGAGGCGTGCCCGTTAGTTGGTCCGGAAGGCGGACCTCCCGTCCCATCACTAACATGTTGGGGTGTCTCTCCCGTTGCTGAGTGGGGGGTGCTGCGACATGCCCCGCATGATCTGCGGCAGTAGACTGTCCCACTCGTCTTGCCCTTTTGTCAGTATCAGCGTCCGAAGCGCATCTCCCAACGTCCTGTTCTGGCGTTCCACCATACCGTTCCCTTGCGGGTGGTAGGGGGTGGTACGCGTCTTCTTGACTCCCCATAGACTGCATAGCTCTTCGAGTAACACCGACTCGAACTGTGCTCCCTGGTCGGAGTGTAGTTGCTCGGGTAGACCCCAGTAAGCGAAGACTCGCTCATCCAAGGCTACGGCGACCGTGGGTGCTGTGGCATCGGGCAGGGCTATGGCGTCCTGCCAGCGGGTAAAGTGGTCGGTGAGGACCAGTGCCCAGCGGTTCTTCCTCTTGGTCAGAGGTAGAGGACCGACTAAGTCGACTGCCAGCTTCTGGAACGGTTCGACCGGCATACATCCGCTGCCTGTGGGGGTTTTCTGCTTTCCTTCCGTTCTTGGCCACCTGGCACACCTCGCAATCCTTTATCAGTCTCCTGACCAGGGGGGAAATGCCCGGCCAGTACCAATCGAGTAGGGATGCGCTGCCTGGTTCGGTGCACTCCAGCGTGGATCAGCCTGTGTGTTTCCCAGACGACTTGCGTCCTCCTGCTGGGCGGACAGACTACACAGTGCTTTGGCCTGGAAGGATGGTGGAGCGTGATGGTCAGTACCCCGTCTGGACGAATCTTCATTGCGTCTCTCCGTTCGTAGAGTGTCCTCAGCTCGACACTCCCTTCAGCTAACTCTCTCTCTGTGACGCTCCCCGGCCGTCTCAGCTCGGCATAAATCCGGCCCTACCGCATCCTGCCCGTCCCTTTGCTCTTGAGCTAAGGTTTGGGCGGAATGTACCGGGTTTGTCACAGTGAGGTTAACCCGCTCCTCTTTCTCCTCTCTTGCTGCAGACTCCCTCTTCAACATGTCTCCCGGCCGTCTCGGCTCGGCGTAAGTCCGGCCTACCGCATCCCGTCCTTTCGACTGCTCCTGAGTCGAACTCTGGGGGGAATGTGCCGGTTTCGATGTGTCGAGGTTGTCTCTCACCTCCATCTGAGGTCTCTGTTCAGCTTCTTGCTGTAGTTCTTCATGGGAAGGTCCCCCATCTCTCTGCTCGATGGAGTCGCACTGCCTGCAGTCCGCACAGGGTCCTTGTCGGCTGAGTCCATCAGCATTGCCATGGTGAGTTCCTGCTCTGTGCTCGAGCTTATACCGGAATTCGGCCAAGATCTCCAGCCATCGAGCTATCTGGTTTGATGGCTCCTTCCGTCTGCACAGCCACCGTAGCGAGGGCGTGGTCCGTCCGGAGCTTGAATTCTCGCCCATAAAGGTAGGGACGAAAATGCTTTACTGCCTTGATGACAGCAACCAACTCCTTCCGGGTGACACAGTAATTCCTCTCGGCGGGCGCCAGGGTCTTGCTGAAATACGCGATGACGCGTTCCTTGCCTTCCTGCACCTGGGAGAGTACTGCACCGACTCCTACCGCGCTGGCATCTGTGTCCAGGGTGTATGGTAAGTTGGGGTCGGGGTACCCGAGTACTGGAGCCTGTGTGAGCCTGGCCTTGAGCTGTTCGAAGGCAGTCTGCTCCGCTTGCTCCCACTTCCATGGCGTCTCCTTCCCTGTCATCACCGTGAGAGGTTTAGCAATGGTGGCGTAGTCGGGGAGGTATTGCCGATAATACCCGGCCGTCCCGAGGAACGCCTGCAGCCCCTTTACGTCCTTTGGTGCTTCCCACCTCCTGACGGCCTCTACTTTCCCTGGGTCGGTGGCCACCCCTCTTGCACTCACTACATGTCCGAGGTATTTCACCTCTTCTTGCAGTAGCTCGCATTTGGAGGGTTTCACCTTCAGGTTTGCCTGGTGGAGTCGTCCTAGCACTTCGCCTAGCCTTTGCAGGTGTGTCTGGAAGTCTGGCACGATGATAATCACATCATCCAAGTACAGGAGCAGCGTCTTCCAGTGAAGACCTTTGAGAACCCTCTCCATGAGTCTCTGGAAGGTGGCGGGGGGCTGAGGTCAGCCCGAATGGCAGCACCTTCCACTTCCACAGGCCGCTTCTGGTGGTGAAGGCCGACTTGTCGCGAGCGTCCTGGTCTAGGGGTACCTGCCAGTATCCACTAGTGAGGTCCAGGGTAGTAAAGTATTTACTACCGGCCAAGGCGTCCAGCGACTCATCGATTCTGGGGATTGGGTAGGCGTCCTGTTTGGTTATGTCATTCAGCCTTCTGTAGTCCACACAGAACCTCCACGTGTCATCCTTCTTCCTCACCAACACCACGGGGGAGCTCCAAGCTCCGTCGGCCGGCTCAATCAGGTCCTTCTCCAAGAGGTCCTTGATCTGGCGTTCCGCCTCTGCCTCTTTCTCTGGTCCTAGGCGGTGTGGTGGACATCGGATGGGTCGAGCCCCCTCTACTGTGGGAATCGAGTGCTCCACTAGGGTCGTCCTGCCCAAATCTCCATTGTGGCTGCTGAATACCGTCTGGTACTTGATCAACAGCTCCTTCACTTGCTGCTCTTGCCATGGGTTCTGGCACCCTTTCTTTGCTTGCTGGAAGAGGTCGTGCAGATGGGGGGGCAACTCTCTTCCTCCCGTCTTGCTCCTCTGCTGTCCGTCTGGTTTCGTCAGCTCTTGGACGCCACCCTCTTCCACCCCCGTAAAGGTACCAATAACCTCTCCTGCGGGTAGCCTTAGGGTGTCCTGCGTCGGGTTCAAACATCTAACCAGCACGTGTCCCTGAGCGTCAGGCTTGTTGACGCTGGTGGCGATGGGTATCCCACCCTGGATGCTCTCAATCACTCCCTGAGGGAAGGTATCCCTGGAGCTCAAGTGACATGGGATGGTCACTTCTGTCTGCGGCGGAAGCTGGGTGTCCTGTCGGACCTGCACCTTGGACACGAGATTTCTCCCGTGGCGGTCGGTACAGGCCAGCTCCTTTCCTTGTATCACCAGCACTGGGGCGGTCGAATCCCATCTGGCATCCTTGGCTTGTCAGGAAGGGCATCCCTAGGATAACGTCCTCGTTGACTTGACTGACCACAAAGGTCTCTTCAAACTTGACGTGCCGTTATCCTCCCCTTCAGTGAGAGCAAACCGTAGAACGGAAGCCTGGTGCCGTCGGCCATGATCCCCATGGGAATCGTAGTGCTGCAGATTGCGCTGTACATGGTTCGGTAACCGATCAAAGACTCGCTTGGACAACAGGTTAGTGTTGCAGCCCGTGTCTATGAGGTGCGTTACCGCCTCTCCTTCTACCCTTCCAGGTAGGTAGTAGCTCGAACGATATGGTCGTTCGATCTGGTTGCTCTGGAGTGTCACAGGCTTTGGAATGAATTCTTCTTCCTTCAGTGGGGGCGTTTGTGTTTGCTTGTCCTTCCTCCTGGGCCTTGGTTCCTGCTGCTCTGGAGTCCCGTCGCCGTCCGTTTCTTCTGCCACTGAGCTGTCGAGTGCCGACAGGCTGGCAAAACGGTTGTGTAGGGCGATGGGGGGACTAGTCAGGAGGTCCAGGTGAGGAGTCGCTCGACGCACTGTTGCCGGTCCACTGGAGGGGCGCCTGTGCCCTTTCCTTCTGATGTGCCGTTGCCCGTGTGCAGCCAGCGGGTCTCCCTACTGCTGCGGGCGGTAGTCGTTTCCCTGGCGGCTAGGCCAAGGGACGGTCCCTACATGCCTTTCGGGTGTGGCCTGTCTGTTGGCATCCCCCAACATCTCTTGGGTGGCTCGGACTTCTTTTCCATCTTCAGGCTGGCAACCTCTTTGCTCAACCCTTCTATGGTCTTGAGGAGCTGTGCCAAGGGGTCCTGCACCTCTTGGTGTCGAGCCATCTCTCTCTGTGGGGTCATCTCCTCTTCCAGGGGGTCGGCCCCTACTGTCCTGATGTGCGGTCCTCCCAATGGCTGGTGAGGCACCTGCAGGAACTCGTTTCCTGCCAAGATTGCTTCCTCCAGGTTCTGAGGGGCGTACCGCCAACAAGTGACGTTGTAGGTACGTGTGCCCTAGAGTACTGTGGAATGTCTGCATTACCAGTTCATCCCGGTTTGGTCGCGGCAGGGTGCTGTGGGCTGCCGTAACGAGGTGCTCGACCGTGAGGGCATGGTCTCTGAGGCTTTCCCTGGGGTTTCGTCGGTAGCTTAGCAGTTTTGCTTGGGCTTCCGAACGAGTCATGCCAAAGGTTGCTCTTAACGTCCGTGTCACCTCCTCTGTGGTCTCACCTCGACCGCACTGTTCGGCCTTGCCTGTTAAGGCTTGGCGTAAGTGGATGACTGCTTCTTCGGCCGGCCAATGGTTTGCTCTGGTCACTTCCTGGAACCGTTGTAGAAAGTAGTCCACATCTCCCGTACCATCGTACTGTGGTACTCTAAACTTATCTCTGGCTGTGGCTACTGTCATACGGTCGAGGATATCGGTGAGCGTTCCCATCATCTGCAGGCTGGAAGGATCTCGGTCGATACTAAGCGCTCTTCTTCTGGTCGCCATCCTTCTTCTGGGAGGTGTCGTTTGTGGGTGTCTGTCAATCCCACTGCTGCCACCAATGTGCAGGATTTCACTGTGGGGGTGTGAGGTGGTAGCTCGGCCTACCTGCACAACCTCCCGAACTGTTATGGCGACTGTGTCTAGTGAGCTAGCGATACAACCCTTCCACAGGTCGACTTAGTATACTGGAGAATGGTGGTCGACCATCTCAGTAACTAGTGAGCTGCCGGTTGCGTTAGCTGTTGTTTTGTATGTGCAATGAGTTCGAACTTTGAAGGGCGAACTAGTTGAACTAGGTTCGGCCAGCAGAGGTTCGGCTGTCTTTTTGTAGTGCTGTGCAGAGGTCGAACATTGAAGGCGAAGTTAGTCAAAGCTAAGTTCGGCCAGCAGAGGTTCAGACTGATCTGCCTGTATATTACTACTCGAGTAATGGTGCGCAGTGAAGTTGATTGTATGTACAAAGAAACTTCTGAGAGTGTGCAAGCTGACTCTGACTTTATTGATTCAAACACTCACATTTATACAAGTGATTACATAACTGATCAAGTGATAGATAGTTTAGACAAAAGGTAGCCACACCTAGCACAAGCCATTGGCTAGCGTGGGCAAATAAAATATAAGAGGTGGTGCATCAGTGCATGCATGGCTAAACTCACATGGTGTGCGTATAAGTTTGTATGTTAAAGAAATAATTAATATAATAGACATAGAGTGATTTGCCCTAAAGCGCGGGCATAGAACGAGACAATATCTTTAGCATAGAACAGGACATAGAACACGATGTAGCATAAGGTAAATAAGTATACATAGAGTTACTGTTTGTATAAGATGGCGCCGGTCCTCAACATTATTATATTATGCAGTAGTAGTAGTAATTATTATCATGTATACAAATATGATAACCAAATCAAATTATTATTATTATTATTTTTAATTATTAAATTAATAATTATTAGATAGTAGTGTTATACTTATTATTTATAACTATTGATATTATAACTTTCTGAGTATAAGTTACCAAAACATTGCACCATAATAATAAACAAGACAACTGCATTTTTTTAATTATAATATATTATTTATATAAATAATAATTATTATTATTGTGAGAGACGCTGGCACTCCTCATTAGAGAGATGCCATATTGTTTACACATTTACCTAGTTACTACGAAAATTTACATTTATATTTACATTTACTCTCCCTGTACTTTCTATGCTTGCCAAATTGTACAATTCTATTTACAATCGCTAAGAGATAATTAAATCTTTATTATTATTACTATTTAGTACATTTTTCCACGATCGTTAGCAAACTACGTTTTGGTGCTATGATGTAAGTACAAGGCGTGATTTATACATGATTTTACCCGCCCTATCTGTATAAATATCTGTGTTAGTAGCAATAAAGTTCAGAGTTAGCCTAGCTCTCAGAAGATTCTCTTGCACAAGAAGCAACACATCTATAAGCTACAAAACTACAAGCGCTGATAAGGTCGGCTATTGGCAAGCATGAGGCTTGGCGGAAAGTGAGAACGGTTCGCCCTCTTACTGCGCATTCCCTTGCTATGGTAAGGAGTGCGACGCAAAGCACCTGGTGCCCTAATAGTTCGCCCCCTACCAAACTCGGACGATAAAGTTCGAAGCAGCCAAACAATAATTATAGCATAATTATTGTCGACTGCCAGTACTTATTCTGCACCAAATTCGGCCTCACCCATAAGTGTACAAGTCAGCAAAAGCTCTCCAGCAATAATTACAAATTATTGTACACTGCCTTGATTGAAAGCTGAGCACATTCGGGAAGTGTACAGGTGGCTACCACCCAGACATAAATTCCTGTACATTATTATCATTATAATAATAGTTATTATTAATTATATTTATTATTAATTTATAGGATGATTATCAAATTATCAATTCTAAACTGGAGTGATTGAGATTATATGTAACGAAAAATTCACATCTGACTATTAAAGCATACCAGCATTGAAAGTGTTTTTGTTGATTTTATGAATATTCAGATCTTAAGCTGCAGATTGATGCATTGGTTGACCCTCTAGGCCCACTCAGTCCTCAAATAAAAGCTTGCCAAAAAGGCACCAGAGCGAAAAGCTCGTCACATCAGGCTACAGACACAAGATGTTCATACGGTTGGAAGAATTGGTTGAGTCACAAAAGATGCTCCCTGTTGTGGCAGATGCCACTATCCCATCCTTGGCCAGCAGAGGGGAACAGATATCTCGATCAGAGGTTGAGTGTAGACAGAAGTCACAAGGACTCAAGAGGAAAGGCCCTCACATAATCCATGAGAGCGAGGAGGAAGAGGAAGGAGCTCGTAGGAAAAAAACTATAAACAATTAGCTGATCAACAACAAATTATATGTGATACCTTTATCTTGTGTTTACTTATACAGTTTACCAAAAAAGACTATGCGAGAGCTGAGAATGCTGGCTTTGGATATGAAGCCTTTTTACACACTTGAAGGTTGCAATCATCACCAAAAGTTCTGTTAAAATTCCAGCATATACAAGTTGTTGAAACATTGATGCATCTGAACATTGGAATTTGGATCATTGTGATTGAGTGCCTACATTATAAAACCTGTAAAATACTGTGACATTTGTGTTTTTATCTTTCTGACTTCCACCTCGCTTTGATCACCCAGCTCTCATTTGCTTGATGGGTAATAGTGACGCAAATCAGAGAAGTCAAATTTATTACTTACATATCTTGTGCTAATGCCATTTTGTATAACAATGCAAGGATCAAATAAATCAAGAGCAAATTTTAATACAACAGTGACCATATTTAGCCAAATTACTTTATAAATGGCATCATTTATAACAGAATATTATACATGGTGGGTATTCACGGTCTATTTATGACATTAGAGATCAGTAAAGGTTCAATACAAATCTTCAAATTCACTGAACTTCCAGTCTGCAAACAATTCCTCATCATCGGTAGGAGGATACTTCGCCTGCACTAAGGAATAGAGACAGGCTGGGAGTGGCCGGCGCTGACTCTTCTTCAATTCTGGGTACAGCCAGAAAATAAGGATTCGATAGCTGCAGAACCGATTCTTTCTTGCCTGGTCTGCATCAGTCGGGTTGGCAGGAAAAAGGTCATCTGAAAGTATTAAAAAACCATGGGAGGATAAAGCTCTTTTGATGAATATATACCAATACAACTTATCGGCAATAATGAACTTCTGCTACTGTTTGGTTCGATGCAACATTATTCAAATATGGATATCGCTCTTGCCATATTATTTTCCAACACCCAGCCAACTGTGGTGACTGAGATTCACACCACATTGGTATTAATTTACCACCATATTTCACCAGTGCCCAATTTTAATGCTTACCGTGGTAATGTAAGTATCTAACATACTCCAATGATATTGGTCCAGGTTTGAGGAACTGATCAATGTACTCGTGTTTGCAGATACATCTAGAAAAGGAGACATTTTCCTAGTGCACTTATAAATGGTAATAAGAGCATCTCATAATATCACTCTATCTCAAAATGCTTTTATAGTCTATATCCAAAGTATTATGTACAGTACAATCTAGACTTAATCTCCAAAAATGACGATGTAAACTGCTAAATTCAGAAAACCTCTAACATAAGTTCATCATTATTTAGAAAACACTGTGGGCATGTCAAACAATGATTTCATTTGTTGAATATTTTGTACAGGTTTTCAGATAGGTAAGCTTACTGTAAGTCTTTTCCTTTCATTATGTTGGCCACTTTGTGAATGGCAAGACAACATTTGTTCTGCTTTCTTGTTGGCATCACCTGGCACTTGCCACATTTAAACCACTCATCCACATTCTTGAACTCTTCTATTATCTATCCTCAATAAAACACCAAACTAAAATAAAATACAGATAGTCCCTTCATCACATTGATTCATTTACTGACATATGGAGACAAACTTTACCACACCGCAGCCCTCAAGGCTATATAAATGTTATAATACAGTTAAGTCAAGTTGGCAGCAGCACATTACCAGATTTGAAATAAATCAAGCTGGCTTACACACCAAACGACATAAGAATCAGTTGCTTACCTCTTCACGTGTTCCTCGGGGTTCCCCGTCATCTTCAAAAATTTCCTCCTCTCCAACAGGGTCAAACTGGTGGGGCTGGATATCAGCAAACCTTGGCTACAATACACCAAGAAAATTATTGCATCAGAGTTACAACATTGAGGCACTCTTAAAGAAGACATGCAAATATACACAGGTGGAATGATATATCATATATACATTATTATAGCGTGTAAAAAACTCATGCGAGCATAGCCTACATTAACACAAGGCTTTTATATATATAACGTTGTCTCACAGAGTTTTATAGTTTTCAAATATTCTTGTGTGACTGATTATTTAATAACTAGGAGCCACAGACTGCTAGAAACAAAATTAAAAAGCTATAAATATGACACATTAAATTGCAGAGGTTTAGCTAGTCATTGCACTGCCTACTAGAGTGATATATACATGTGTGTAAAAAGTCTAGACAATGACATAATTTCCACCATCCACCATTAGTACAAAGAAATATTATTATTGTTATTGCATTAATAAGTAATGTAGGCAAATAATATTACATATATGTGTGCGTATGAGTGAGTGCGTGTAATAAGATGCAAGTACTATTTCCCTGTAGCAGTAGTAGTAAGTATTAATAGTAGTGGTGGTGGAAGCGTTACTGTAGGTAGTAGCCAAATAATAATAATAAACAATTAAATAGTAGTAATAAATTGTTATAATTATTATTATTATAATAATACTTACTAATAATTTGTTGTTTAGTTTAAATAAATAATTTAATATTTTTATTACTACAAATGATGATCGATGAGGATTTTGCAAATGATGTTGCTATTGATAATTATCATACTTACTTACAATAGCATTTATTTATTATTATAATTATTATTATAATAGTTGTTTGTTACAATAATAATGTTAATTAATTAAATTAGTGTTATTAATAAATTTTCATTATTGTAACTACTATACTATTATATTAACTATTATTAATTATAATAATAATAATTTATTTCTATTCATTTATTTGTTATTATCATCTATTATTACAACTAATATCTACTCACCTGCTGTTGCTCTACCAGTTCAATATCATCTGAGTCTGAGTGAAATGACATAGTCATGGATAGTATGTACAAAAAAGTAGAGTTAGAAAAAGTAATTTGATTGCAAAATAATAATATCATTTATTGATCGTTATCGTGAGTGGGTAAGAGCATCGCAGAAATGATCAATACTTGAATCTAGGAAATCGAAGCCTCAGAGTAGCTGTGTCTATTAGGGTCTTCCATGGATGAAATACACCATGGGGTCTTCAAAGACAAGGAGATGCGCCTCTTCTACTAACTAAGTTATCAAGCTATTGACAATAGTCCAATCAATAATGGCTAATGAGAAGCAAGAAGATCTGATTGGCTTAAAAAATGTTGTAAGGAAAGACAACTACTTTTGACCCAAAGATGACGTCAGTTTTAAGTGGTGTAAAAATTGGCGAGCATTTCTGGAAGAGGGGTAATTTGCAGGCTTGTAGATCAGGACTGAGAAACCCTAGAGGATCATCCAATACACCAATCTGCAGGTTAAGACTTGAGTATTCAGAAAATCCACAAAAAAGTGTTCATTGCTGGCATGCTTTAAGAATTATTGTTAGGATTTTTGAGAGCTTGGTTTTTGTTATAATAGTTGATTTATATATATATATAACAAAGGAATTCAAAGTTTGAAACATAATTTCACTATTATTAGTAGCTCTAGGTAAAATAAAGATGTGTCTGTTGCTGTTGTTATTCGACACCATTGTTTTTGTATTATTCATTTGCGTAATAGTATAGCTATCAATAAAAAAAATAACGGGACAGCGGGATATTTTCTTTTTATTGTCATGTTTTTCCCAATTGCAGAGCTTTGTCATACTGCATGAGGTGAAAGGGTACCAGTTTGAGCTTTAGTTGAGGCAATGGATGAAAGAGAGGATGATGTCCTTGAGTTGCAGAGTGAACGAGAACAGGTACACCCTAAACTCATTGTCAGACATGTTTCTATTGGGATTCAGGTTGAACGCTACTCGTATTTTCTATCAAATCAACAAAATGTATCATGTGGTTTGGAAATGTTCACCAAGTGTTTTGGATTCACCAATGTAGGTTATACAACAGTTTAAGGACACGAGCCAGTGGTGTAAGTGCAGTTGTTGCCAAGTGATGCCCACCCGTCTTCAACACAGATGTTGCCAGGTTATTGAAAGCTGCAAAAGCTTTATGAATGGTAAAGCAATTAGGTTAGTAAGTTAGTAAGTGTAAAGATTGCCAGAATTTTTAGGCAGGTGCAATGACAGTCAATTGTTCTGTTTTGCGTATGCTGAAGCCCGACTGAATGTGTTTGAATCACGCAATTAGTAATAAACTGAAATCACCCATAAATTTATTCATATATTGATATTGTAGATGTATAACGGATCATGAATGGTTTCATCAGCTCTAGGCAGATGGTCCACTCCACATCACATATGTTGGATATCTACGCTATCACGGTGAGTAACGAAAATTAGTTAGCCTCAGCTTTGTCCGTAATGGAAGAATAATGGTGAAAGTTAGTATATATAGCTATTTAATAACCTATGCTTATATATAAGTCTTGATGGTTCTTAACTTCTCTGGAAAGTGTGTCCAGCAAGAATAACTTTTCTGCAGTATCTGTAATCAAAAAATTTATTTTAGATGACATATTCCCAAAACAGCCCACTGAGCAGGATAAGCAAAGAAAGAAACGATTCTGTGCGTATAGATCAATGGTATTTTGGCTATACCCAGAACTGAAAAAGAGCCAGCGCCGACCATTGCCAGCTTGTATGTACAGTGCCATACAGGCCATGTTCCCACCAACAGCTAATGAGGAGGACTTTGCAGATTGGCGCTTTTCTGAATATGTCAACTATTAACAATAAACCTACTATCTAATTGGCTTTTCGTCTTCGTCTTGATCCTTCCTCTTCAACATCCCCCTCTAACACATGGTGAGACTTGTGCTTCAATCCTCTTGACTTCTGGCGTGCTATAACCTCCTCATGGCTTATTTGTTCACCAGTTGAAGCCAGCGTGGGGGCTGTTGATGACTTAATTGGACATGTAGTGCCACTCATTATGTGGTGCTCTAGCATCAGAAACATTTCATCACGATAGTCTGAGAAAATGACACTTTATTATGTGTATTATATAGATATATCACAGTTACATACTGGATGGATGGATATCGCCAGCATTCTAATTTTTAACATTTTTTTTACTATTGCTGTTTTCTGCCTACAAGTCACAAGTCTGAACTATTTTGAAAGTAAACTGACCATAACTTGCTTCCTCCTTCAGGTTGTAGCTAGTTCTTGTAAGATTACTGCATTTTTTTCTCACCATAACAATTCTATCACTGCCGTCTCTGTTTTTTTTTATTTGCCCTCAGAGCATTAGCATTCTGGTGCATAGCAGTCAATAAACACCTGTAAAGAAAACTCTGAATAGTGTGATTGCTGAGAAAATCTTTTATTCTTAATTATTATATTTTGTATGGGACTAGAATTTCATCTCTTACCTAGATATCATAGATTCGTGGCCAAAGCCATAATTTTTGGGGCAATTTCAATTTAATTGGCTATGGTATGACTCTAGATCTCCCGTGTCATATAGGCTGCATCTGCTGATGGCTGCTAACATCTTCTTCTCCTCTAGGATGGGCGTGATCTTGTTTGCAAGAAACCCTCCTACGCAGCACAATAACATACAATTATCAATAAAGTATTACTGCATTGATGAGTGGAATTGCCATCTGCAAAAAAATTGCCTATGTACCTTTTGTGAAGTAATATCGAACCATGTTTTTGCCATTCTCTTGCCAAGTTCTTGGGAGCAAACCGTGTGAGCATTGCATGAAAAGTTTGTTGCTGGGGTGCTCGTGAACATCCTGTAAATGGTTGATCATTGACAGCCACTGCTCTTGACACAAATCAGAATTAGGAGTTGTTACTTTTACTGTCCAGTACAAATGGTTTGTAATTGCACGAATCCACTGGCCAACTTTTCTATAGGCAGATGTTTTGGCCAGTTCTGCAAGCTTCTTCTTCAAACCTAGCAATTTTGATCTGAAAGTTGTTATCAGTTAAAAAATATACAATACATGGCCTGAACAGTGGTGAAACCATCATGTACCACAATTTTTTTCAGCTAGTAAAGCAGTAGTACTTGCAAGACCTAGCTGAATACTAAAGGCTCATACTTTTTACTACGTGCCAAGTATCGTAATAGTGAGCTATGCTTGGCTCTTCTTTCCTCATGTAACTGTCCACAGCAGGGTGGCGATCAGTGGTCAGGCTTCTCACTTTAACATTTTTGTGCTTCAGTTGTTGCAGACAACGCTTCAAACCATCCAACTCCATTGCGTTTGAAGATGTGCATTCTGATGACTGCAAAAATGTTACAACAATGAGATACTTGCATCGACTAGCACTGGTAACTCCATATAATTTAAACAAAACTATATAAAAACTTAAAAAATGGTTTTGAGATATTCAAGTTCTTGGAAGAAGCCTTAGTTTACAAAGGACAACTGTCGGATTTGCACCGACCATGAATATCAGTGACGCACCAACAGCTACAGATGGGTAGGTGTAGGAAATGCAACATACCGTGTTGGTTCCAACTAAAATTCATGCAGTTAGTATTTTTTATGACGATCGACAGTGAACAGCTATGAGTATGCTCAATAATTATCAACATAACGTTGAACATGCATCACAGCAGGCAAGGATAAAATAGTAGCAAATGCAGTACAAAAACTATTATATTCTAACCTTTAGAACTTGGACAGCTAGGACTTTCCTTGTGTGGGTGTCCATCAGGGAATACGTCCCATACAATGCACTGTGACCAGGACTGTCACAACGACCATCTCCAGCCACAGTAACAAAATTTTCTTGCAGTCCTGTCAACAGTTCTCTTTGCTGCATCTTGTAAGATTGGCGAATAATCTACACAATGTAACAAATATGTTGTAAATAATAATTTTGAATAGACATATATTACTGATAAGCAGTAATTGTCAATAATCAACGGTGAGCAATAATAATCTAGTTGTGGCTCACCCCATGGAGATATTTACGCTGGTAATTATGATAGGTTTGAAGGGATGGAGTACGAATGCCAATTGTTTGAAGGAAGCGCAGAGAGAAGGTGGGCATGAGTCCATTGAACAAAATGGAGCCTGATATAGACGCATTGATGGAGGGTGTCCTGAAAAAACAGCATACAAAGCCCAGTGTATGACGTACACATGTGAAAACAAGTTTGATCTAGGAAAAGTAGATGGAGGATAACATTTCAAAAATAGCCTCACCTTCCATACTTGGGGCCGGTCTCAAATGTGCTCTCATGTCTGCAGTTTAAACAGTTTGTGGTGTACTTTGTATACGCTCCCACTACAGACTTTTCCAGAACGCACACTCCAGTAAAACAAGCACGACAGTAAGAAAGCAGCTGCTCAAGACTGCTCTCTTCGACAATTACCTTGGGAGAGTCGAAGAATTGTCCCTTCCTGTAATGGTTACAAACAGGTCAGCTTTTGTCAACTGCAGAACATCATTTTGTTTTATAAATTTGGGTAAAGATTAGCAGGCAAAAATCACGATGACACACTTGAATCCGCCCTCATTTACTAATCTAAAAATAATACGATTTCACTAACGTTGATGATATTGAGACATGATCTTCGTCTTCTGATGTTATGACGTAGTCACTGTCATCATCATCACACTCATCTTCTGAACCTGTGCTAAGCGACTCAACATGAGATGCTGGTGTCTCTTCTGCTGTAGTGTTGTCAGCAGGTGTACAGTCAAGCTGCTGATCAAGACTAAGTAGAGAAAACAAAAAAATTCAGTTCTCATGCGTATTACTACATAAATTCATGTTAGATCTGAGGTAACATCACATACTTGCCACTGATCTGTGTATCACATGAGGTGGCAACACTGCGTTTTTTTCCATAGTGCAGATATTTTCTGGTCTGCACCCCAACAGTGCGCCCAGTCAGCTTGGGAGGAGGAAGTGTAGATGGTTTACGAGAACTTTGAGGTCGAGCGACGAATATAGTTTCTTGAGTAGGTAGCTCAGGGGGTTTACTACAGTAGTGTAAAGAAAATTAAAAATGATATAGAACAAATTGGATTAAAATCTTAATTAAACATACATTTAATTAAATGCCGCTACACACTTGTCGTCACATACCGCAAAGCTTCTCTAGCAACAGCTCGCCGTTCTTTTTGGCTGGTTGCCTCCGGTTGCTGAACCGTGACAACTGTAGGCACAGCTGTTTTCTCTAAACATAACCTGTGAACGACAAGGTAGAGATGAAACCGAACAAGCCAGAAAAATGATTAACTATGCGCAATAACTATCATAATACTGTGACAATGCCAGCATATATATTCAAAACTCACTTGCTGGCTAGTCCTGTCTGGACTTGGTAGTAGTTGGTAAATGCTGCTGGTACAAAATGTTCAGCACAAATCCTTGACTTGGTGTCGGGTTCAAAGTTTGGCCTCTATAAAAAAAACTGATATTCACCTAATTATTATTGCGTATTCGAACTATGATTGCTACTGTATTTATAAAATTTTTATACTGTACCATTTGTGCATAAATAATGAATACACTTAGTACGCATTTATAAAATGAATAAGCTGTAAAAGTAAATAGTTTTATCCATATATAGAAGTTATCACTTCAGTCATGATAAACAAAATGCACATTTTTTAAATAATAATAATGAAATTAACATAATAGTGACATTCATTTGTTTGTTCATCATAATTATTAATTGTTATCCTTGTAGTAAGGCAAATCCTATAGCTATAATCAAACTAAAACATTATTATAATTATTATTGTACTAATTATTTTTTACGATCTGTGCATAGATAATGAATACACTCAGTATGCATTTGTGAAATAAATAATCTGTAAAAAAGTAACTAGTTCCATTTTCATGTAGAAGTCATCAGTTAATCATGATGATGAACAAAAAAAACCATCTCATTTTATATAATAATAATGATGATAATGAATTATTGTTTGTAATAAATACTACTTATACTACTATTGTTATCACAGTAATAACTACTTGCTAACAACTAATTGCTATCTATCAATAATAATAATAATTATGTCAATTAATAATAATAATAACAATAATAATAATAACAATAATAATAATAAATAATAATAATAAATAATATTAATTTTTTTATATATTATTATAAGACAAAAAAAAATGAATGACTGTTATTTATAAAGAAAAGACAACTGCAGCATTCAGCTGTTTGTAAGCTGCTTATACCCTGAATGAAGCTGAAGTTGTTGAAATAAAAGTAAGATGATACAATCAGAAGATGATAGATTATTATTATGATAACCTTGTTAACTCTAACAAATCTTCTCTAAGAATTGAAAAGAGTTTTATCTTTAGGAAATTTGAAGCACCGATCTGTTCCGTCACAGTCTTCAACTTCACAGCAACGAATGACCGCCCTGGTAGGTGCTGAAAAACTTGTAGAGGACGACATGATAGCAGTAGTAATAGAAATAATTATTTATTTATCGATAACTGCAAAATAGTATAGTTCTAAGTAGAACACAACACGCACTGGTTTTATTCGAAAATCGGTAACCGTTTCTTCCACCTACGCATGTCAGATTTGGACTAACATTTTGTGACTACGAAGACGTCGTGCAAAATTTAGACTAAATAATAAGAAATAAAGTTAATGTTTTAGAAGGTTTCTATATTGAAAGTTTCTTAAATAATTTGTGGGATTGAACAAATGGTAATAAATGTTATATTGGTAGATTATATTTGCATACTTCTTTTTAAATTCTGAGTTTAAAGCTTGAAAGCGACTACTTGTTTTATATATGTTTGAATGGCGATTGGTCGCTGGCGGAGATAACTCCCAATCATCTACGTCATTAAATAGGCAAATTTTTGGCAGTAAAATATTCGAGCGTTTTCGAATTAGTGCACTTTTAAATACCTATAACTTGCCTTCTAGATGACCGAGAGAGTTGAGCAATAAGTCACTTGATAGGTAATAGCATGAAGAAATAAAATTAACATGAAAACACTAAGGGTTTACACATCCTTTAACGGACAAACACCAGCTTCTTACATAATAAAATACACCCTTTTGTCTAGAATTCATCGACTGTAGCAATGGTCTCATATTGTGACCTATAAAGTCATAAGCGCAAAGATTGCCAGTTACACCAAGTCGGTCAGTGTTGTTAAATTCAGAAATTGGCTCGTCTATAATATTTTCGTCATTTTGCACATTACTTTGTCCAATTATTGATTTTGTCTGTCACATTCGATATTTGGTGCTATCATTGCCCATGCATCTTGAAGATCTCATTAACTCTTAAACAGTCCCATGCTTCATCGATTTCTGTATTTATAGCAGTTTCATTATTATATTTATCATTTGCTTTTACTATGTCTGACACTTGCATTAGCTCTTGTTCATATAATTTTACTGTAGCTCATTCATAAAATTGTTTGTATGTGGGGTATCGTACTTATTTCAGTTGTTTTATATTCCTATGTGGCAGATACAGTTTTAAAAGTGTTGAATAATACCCTTTTGGGTTTGATTTTTTAGAAAATCGTGTATATCTTACTATTTCAGGTTCGCTTCTTGTTCGTTTCATCATGTATCCACAATCGCTACCCAGTTTATAAACATTTGAGTTGTTTTTGCTCTTTTCCATTTTAGTGTTGCAAATAATTCTATAGTTGGCTGCGAAATGATACTGGCATATTGTTTCAAATAATGGTTCTTTTGGTCTAGCGCAATACCTGTCATACAATGAAGTCATCGAAATGCTTTTTACTACTCCATTTGCCACCATGCTGCTAATATTTTTCATGGGTAAACTCATCTTTGTGTCTTCTTCATTAGTTGGTACAAATAAAATTTGTCTGCGAAATTCTTTTAAATGCATGCCACATAATCTAACTAACTGCTTCTTGCACAGCTATATCTCTATGTGAAGTATTTATGTCCCAGAGTTTTCATTTGCTTAGCTGAGTTTAAATCTTTTTCTTCTTCAATTAAAGAGTCGCGTGCATGTTTTAAAATTACTCCTAATTCCGATTTACTTTTACTTGTGTATGATACAATGTACATGATGCAACTATATGGATCTAAAAAGTATTGTATATCAATGTTGGCATCCCAAGCTTTAAGCAAATTAATATTATAGTTACTAACCCATATATCTGTTGCATTTATTTTAAGAATCACTGACGGTTGTTTTGTCAACAATCGAATTGACTGCTGAAAATGATTAAAGTCTCTGTATCCACTATCCTTATAAATTGCGGCATTTTCTTGCAACTCTGTTCCCTGTTCTAATAATTCTTTAAGTTTGTTCAGTAATTGCACTTCCTTCTCTTTTTTCTCTCCATTTAATGCCTGTTGCGGTTCAGCTATAAATGTACAATCAGAGACTGGTTTAGGAAAATGAAACCGACATTTTTTTATCATTTCCTTTTTTGCATGATGCAGAACGATTTTTACTATGAGTTTGTACATTGTTTATTAAACTATACAGTTCTGGCTCTAGTGTTTGATCAGGTAGTGTTGCAGAGATGTATTTATCTATAAAGCTGCAAGCAACATTTTCAGAATCTACAATTATCTTGGGCGCATTTTCTATCCAAAACAAACAATGAATGTGCGGTGCACCACGAGCTTGAAATTCCACTCGATAAAAATAGTCCACTATTTTGCCAATTGATTCACAAGGTCCGTTTAAAACTAGTTTGAAAAACAATTCAACTCTATGATAAAACATGAATAGCAGTTACTGGATTGGATCTAATTACTTTACATTTGTCTTCATATTCCATTTTTCTAACATCTTCCTGGGTTTTTACTATCCCTGATTGTTTTAAAATCGCATCTAATGGCAAGTCCATCTACTAATTCAGCACTGGATAGAGTTACAAACCATGTTGGAAGTTCTAAACTACAAAGCATGGCATATAAATCGTTCATGGTTTTTTTTTCAGAATTCAGGTGATCCTCTAACAGTTTGAAAGAACTTGAATCCTTGGTCTGTTTTAAGCATTTTTTTTCAAATTTTCACTATCTAGCAGCATTTTTGGTGTTATACGTTTTGCATTTGATCCTTAACGCAAGTTTATTGATATATTAGAAAGCATTTGCTGGGTTTCATACGCATATTGAGCATAAAAAAATGTATTGAGTATTACAAGCAAATCGAGTATCTACTGAGAACATGAGTGCATTAAAGTACTTACTTCTGGTCAGTTGAACTGCTCGGTCTTGATCGAAAGTATTTGTACCATCAGGAAAAAGACCAGGAAATGATTTGCTTTCAATTTTTTTTTTTCATGAAATAAACTCACAGGCTGGTTACCCTCGCCAGGTGCGATGGAAACTGAATCTATATTATTTATATTTAATTCATTAACCAAAATCGATGATTTGCAAGCATGAATCCATAATATTTTCCATCTAGTTCTTTGGCAGTCTCTTCCTGTGTTGGTTCTTCCTCTGTAATATTGTCATCAGCGATTTCTTCATTATCTACCACACATTTTTCTAAAGCATTGTTGCCTACTGCAACCTCATTTCTCCAAATATTATAAATCGTGATGTTGTAGTAATGGGGTTTATTTCTTTAAGTTTTTCTAAAGCTTTTAATATTTTAACAAAGTCAACTATCTGGTAATCAGTATATCTTGTATATCAATTTACGTTTAAGTTTGACTGGAATTAGTTTCAATTCTCCAAGTGGCAATGGGAGGATGTTTGTTGTATTACGCAAGTTTGATGGAACACATATTA
>CALYOO010000206.1:22927-67101 GCA_945261195.1 Cryptosula pallasiana
GTGTTATTTACAATTTTTTTTATTGTAAGTTTTTTTATCATTTTTATTAAAGCTGTTATTTGCCCTTTTACTATTCTGTTACAACATATCTTCTGAACACACATAAAGAGATGGTCACTTGAGATCAGCAGTGGCATGTGGTTCATTGTTTATCGGACACCATGTATTGATCAATCAATAGCAGTTCAATAATTGATTCTGCATGCAGCTCTGATTTTTATTACGGTAAAAACCCGTACCAGTTGAACTGGTTCAAATTGTGCATCCATATAAAGTGGCCGTCGGCTGTATGCATTGAATTACAATTTATTTTACAGATTCGTCGCGTTCTTAATAAACATCCAAATTTCAATCGCAGGTGACTGAAACCACACTCCTCTCAAAAAATTTAGATTCGTTTCATTCTCAAAACTCAATACTAAAAGTAATGATGCTGTAAAATGCTGAATTTTAAACACCAAATTACACCAATTTCAGCCAATTAGTTTTTCTTCGATCATTCTGACTTTTAAAATGTATTCCAGTAATTTCCCACAACCCATTTAGAGGTTACTCAAAGTTTTTACCGAATCGCATCCCACATACCCGGATTTTACATTCCAACAAGTTGAGAGCCCTGCTTGCGAGCATCAAAGACATGTACGTGAACCAGGCTTACGGTTTGGGCAATGATTGGTAAAATGTTTGTGCAAGCGGAAATAAAAAGAAATCGTTCTGCAGTACTGAGATACATTTCATGAAAAATGCAGCTGGTTCTCAGTCGGTTAGTTGAATTTGTAATGCAGATACTGGTGGGGTTTGCTACTTACCTAGCCATTTGATTAGAACTTTATATCTTACCACCACACTATCTGCAGCAAACACATTGTCGTCAACACTTTTCCAGTCTCCTTAGCCTTCAGAGTTTGCCAACCCTTTTTCATAGCTGCTGGATCTTCACATATGGTGTGTTAGTATAAAGGCCTGGCTACACGATCGCAAATCCTCTGCGTTATTGCACAAGAGCTCCGAAAGGTCAACATACTTTGCTAATTACCCTGACCTTTGTCCGTTTCGCAAACTTTTAGCATGGTTAAATTATGTGATGTGGTTTGTCCAGTGCGCCGTGCAATATTTGTTGTGATTGGACAAAACTTAAGCGGTTCAATTATTCGCGTTTCAGTCATTTTGACCCAACAGCTGGTGATAAAAACTACTAACAAGACCGCGGCTAACTAGCCACGTTACTACTATTGGTTATTAGGTCAGCTAAGGTAATATAACTCCTCAACGCAAGGTAGTTGAATGCGCAAAATATGCGTTCGAGTAGCAGCTAGCTGTTAGTGCATTGAAATTGCACAACGAAGCACAAAATTTGCGATCGTGTAGCCAGGCCTTAAGACTGTTCCTTATTGCCCTCTCTAGTTTGCTTACTAATCTTTCGCAGAAGCTTTGTGTCACAGGAAAATATTACTAGTTTCAATTTTTGGCTTTTATTTTTTGAGACTTCAATTTCTGTGGATTGAATGATCTCTCAATTCTATGTTGAACATATTGTGTTAAATGCCTTAAACTGTGAAACTTGATGCCACTATTGCTTCATATAGTTCCATGATGATTCTGTAACAATAACAGGAATTCTTTTGTTGCAACAGAAGAATTCCTCCAAAAATGAACTGCAGTATATAAAATGCACCTTTACAACTCAACATAAGTATCCTAAATCTGTGGTAAATAAAACAGTTGATGAAATGAAATCAGGTATTTATGGAGAAAATATCACTGACAATCAAATGAACCTACAAACATATCAAACTACCATATGAAGGAAAACTAGTAAACAGGCTATTCAAGCTACTAAACAAAACATGTCACAAGCTTTTAGACAACAAAGTCAATACAAAAGTTATTGAGGCAGGTAGTAAAATTAGTAGCAAGTTTAACATCAAAGGCAAAACAAAGTTTGCATATAAAAGCAACTTTGTGTACCAGATTACGAATCCAAACTCTAATTGCAGGGAGCCGGGTTGAAGAAATAGCGCAAATGACAGAGGAAAGAATCAAAAAGCATGGAAGCGGGTCAATCCCATAGTCGATGCATCAACACAGCAGTAGCGAAGACCATCCACCAACCACCAAGGACGATTTAAAGATTTTAGCAATAAACGAGGACATCAACCTTATGAAAAGGGAGACACTAGAAGCGCTCACAATAACACTAAATAAGCCCAGTTTAACCAGTCAAAGATAATCATACCCACTGAAGCTATTCAAAAATTGAACTCTGATTAAAGTACACCTACATTACATAATTTTAGTTTATAATTCCACTGCTGTTATTTAGAATCAAGGCTTCAACTCCAAATATCTGGATACAGACATTTGATGAACTATTCTACTTATATCACTTGTATGAATTTCAATATTCATCAACGTTGATGATGATCACTAGAAAATGATCAAAAACTTACGTTTTTTGTTAAATAAAAAATTATAAAAATATGGCTCTTGCATTTTTTTTACCAAAAATCAGCTTTTTTTAAGAAACTTTTTTATTAGTTTCGAGAAGGAATAATTACGCCTTGAAGCAAATGAAGCCTGTAGGGGATACAGTAAACACCTGTACTGCTGCAAACGGAGCAAGCTCTGCAGTTTATACAAACAATCTTAAGTTTTGGTATACTGTGCCGGGATAGCTACTGCAGGGCGGAGGGCCTCAACGAGCGCGCAGAGAAGCCCAGTTGTATACTGTGTCAATAATTTCCTTAAATCTGCACCCCGTAAATCAATTTTAAATAGTAGCTGGCCTGCAGTGCATCCGCAGGGCCAGCTGGTAGCATGAAACAGCACAGCGTTTATTTCACTGATGTCACCAATGTATTGGATTTCAGTCTTGTTGCCATGAAATTTCACTAATCTCAAGTATTATACCTCTCTACAGAGGGACATTGTGCCGATATAACCGTGATATTTTTATCAGTTACTGCCGGACCAGTTGGCAAGCACAGAGCCCACGGCTCAGACACACTACACAGAGTGTTGTTTTAATAGTGGCTGTATTCATCAGTACCAATGTCCTAGGCTGGCTTTCCACAAGGAGGATTGGCAAGACATGAATGAATGAATGCAAAGGAACACAAAAACTCCAGCCATTATAAAGGCAAGCTGGCAGGAAGTCAATTACAAATTATATATAAGAATGCATGGACAGGAAGTAAATAAACCCATAGTAGTGGGTATATAAATAGTTAACAAAACATACAGTGGAACAACGTTAAAGGTAAATGGTGCCAAGTGGCTAAAGGGCAGGATCCTCTCTCCATTGCCAAATCATAGACTCCATAGGGTCCCGAGGCTATACCTAGCTTGTGGTTGATAGATCTAGCGATCCAAGGAAGGGTACTTCTGGCTCCAGGGTTAGACCAAGCGCCTAGATTGTTTTGGAGATCGTCATTTTGTACCGTCCCAGTATCACCAAACAGGGTCAGTCAGGGGTCACTAGTGACACTGCAGGGGTCAAGTCCGGCCCTGCAAGCTGTGCCACTGGCACATAACTTTTATAAAGGCTGAAGGTAAAATCCTAGCACACTTCTGGTTGGTAGTTGACTGGTTTGCTAGCAAACAAGCAGTTTACCACTGGCATGCACCAAACTCTACCACAGTACCAACTGAACCTGAAAAGTAGTGGTTATTTGTCAAACTCAGGTATAATTTTTGGAAACTTGAGCAACTAATGTGACAAATGTGTTGTTGTTGAAAAAGCTCAAAGAATCAATAAAACCGTTGGAAATTTGTTTTGAAAAAAAAAATTTGGTTGATTCAGTTAAAAAAATAATTAAATATCATATTTACAGGTAGAACCATAGTTTCGTATTTCGAGTTTAATTTAGCTTGCCAAGGTAGACTAGTACGGTGGTTTGGGACCACAGTGTTGATAGACTGTTACAATTTATGTTGATGGTGCATCGTCAGTATTATATACCCCAAACTTATTAGCTGCCGTGAGTAACAAAAATTTTCTTTAGTCATCGTTAAAATGAAGTGACTTTCGTTTTAATGGTAATGTTAGTGGAAAGCGGGCTTCTGGTTTGTCTAATAATAGCTCCGCACAAAAAACTTCCTGGTCCCCATTGTTACCATCAGCAAGGCAGGAAATGTCAGAAGGTGATAAGAACTTTAGTTTACCATTGTTTTAGTCTATTTCATACATTCGTATGTATGCGTCCGTGGATATGTATGACTCTATTAAATATTATTACGTCACTTTTACATAGAATTTTATATTCATGTGCAAATGTCATGCCATTGTGATGTCAATTTTTATACCTCGCATTGGTTCATCATTTAGTCTGTGAAGTTGGCACAATAAACATCATTCACTTAAACGCACACATGCGTGCACACACGTATTATTACTTTGCTCTACCAGTGAATCAACAACCTTGGCTTGCTGTCTTATCTGGTAAATTTGTAAACTGCTATAATTACTGTAAGTATATATGAAATGTTGTATTTGTTTTATTATAATGAATAGCAATATTTGTTGCTGAGACATTTAAAGAAGTTGTTAAAACTAAACTTGAAATACTCATTTCCAAAAGTCGACAACAAATTCTTTGTTACAGAAACAAGTGCATGGGCGCACAACTGTAGAAGTTCTTAACAGCTTGTAATTATTTACTGGAAACAGTAATATTTTTAAATTATCAAGGAAAAGAGTTTCTAGTAGTTGTCGTTTGTAAAGGAAATAACTTCATTATTAAGTTAATGTTCTGTTGTCGAATTGATTACATGTCTATTACTCTGTCCTTCAGTACTCAGAAAGTCTCGCGACTACTGGCTTGCGTAATCTTGCGAGCACAGTCTCCATTGTTTTGTATTGATTTTAAATTGTATTGATTAACATTCATCAAAAAAACTGTACAAAAAAATACCATTGAAAACAGTAATTATGAGAGCTAACGTACAACTTCTCCCACTGCTGCTGATACGAATGTGTTACTTTGTACAAGTCACATATTTCACCTAACTTAGTTATGTCACTATCAGTAGCCCTGCTTTGCACACGAATGTCTCAAGTGGTAACATGCAACTTCTATATACAACTTGATTGCCTATTACATACTATTGAGCATGTTATAGTTGCAAGACAACGTTATTTTTCTTTAAACGTGACTAATTTCTGTACAGCCTACTGAGCCGGCTAATGTCGATGCCCTGTCAGCCACATTATAGACTGTTGCATGAAGTATGTTTCACTTGTTTCAATACCATTTACTCGCAAATTTGATTACAAAATGCTAACTGATGAGCAGAAGCGAGTTTAATCAATGGCACAGGAAGGTTGCAGTTTCCTACTCACTGGAGGTGCAGGTAAAAGCCCTATAGTATACGGCATGTGTACTGTGACGTGTTACAGTGAGGCTAAACTGATCCTGCTTGTTTGTGGTCAAGCTATCGATATGTCAGCAGATAACATGATTTATGAAAATAGTCAAAGTTTGAAAAATTTGTGAAATTTTTGGATAATATAAAAAGTTTTCAATCAATTATATTGATGTTGTTGTTTAGAATTGATCAGATGCCAAACTCATTCAGATTCATTAAAACTTCCAATTACAAGAAGTGCATGCAATTCCATATTGACTAAGAAGCCTGAAACAATGTTCTTCACTTAATATAACTAACAAACACGCATTGTCATAAATTTATGTGAATGTGGAACAAAAAGCTGGAGGCTGAACCACTAAACCCTCGAATCTCTTACAATATCATTGTCACATCACAAAGTACTGTATTTTAATTGAATATGTAGAAGTTATAGCCAATAAAAAAGATCATAAAATTCAAAACACGGCGGTAAGTTTTAGTTGAAAAACGTGCAATAATTGTCGTTTAATCCCTAGCAAACTATTCATTTAAAATAATTCCTGCCACCCCTGAAAATGAGGGAGCTAATAGTGAGACTTGATTGAAGGCACAAATTTCACTTCCCAAAATTGGTCCCTTCTCTTCTATCTTGAATATTTGTAACTCTTTTCCTGGAAAAAGTCATGGCATAAAACTTCACAAATGTGGTTGGTTTTTCCCGGAGAAAAAACTAATTTGTTCTATCATAAATGTCTGTAGAGCATAAAAAACAAAAGATCTAATCCGTGCTACATTATCAAGCTCCACAAGTCATATACCCTTCCTCATAAATATTTTAATGCATCTCTAAAACGGAAAACAAAAACTAGTTCATCAATATAAATTTTGACTGTAATGACTGTAAAACTTCACAAATGTGGTTGGTTTTTCGCATTTTTTTCTAGCATAGTTGAGAGTGCATAATATTATATGCTCTTGCCACTTAAAAAGAATAATAACTTTTAGGAACAGGAAAAACTAACACTGCACGCTATAGTAGGGTCATTGAGTGGCATAATGATTGTGTGTGGCGCCACTGGATTATCTTGTGTTGTGCTGGGTGAAGCAGTGCCAAGCAAAAGAGTCACAACATTGCATTCTGCATTTGGCTCGATGGATGTTGGTAATATAAATATCACTTGAGTCTCTTGTCACAGTAAGGTGAGCCTCGATTCATATTCTTGATCAGAAATGTTTGTTGGATGACATTGCATTTCCGTCTCCATTGGTGGTTGCTGATGCAGTTGCAGGCCACCCTTTACACAGTTCCAGCACATGCAATTTTTATGATTGCCACAATTATCGTTGACAATATAACCAGGCTTTAATAAACAAAATACCGAGAAAAAAGTTAGTTCAATTGTACCACATTACTCTAACTTGCTACAACTTCACAATTGAACCCGACACTTCTGGGTTGCTGGGCCCCAGCCTGCAACAACCCAGTGTCTCCACTAGAAATTTCAAAATAAGCACTGCTTAAAAATAAACATTAGTTGCAGTAAGCTGGGCAAAATAACTTGCATTTTTATTTTTCTTTGCTATCAATGAAATGAATATCATCTATATCTATTCAAATGTTATTGTTTACATCGTAATAAATTAACTTTCAAAACTTTGTGACAGCCTATACGTATCATATGTAAATATTTGCATTTACATAACTAGGCTGTAATGTTGAACAGCATGGAAAAATGGAACGCAAGCCAGTTTATTTGCTTCTAATTGCTGATAATATTCACATGCACTCTGCTACAGAGTTTATGAGGCTGTTTTCTGGAAAGTCTGACTAATAATCTTCCAGAAGATTGACGTAAGTATCAATATAATCTAATAATCTTTGTGAACATATGACAGCTTTTCCCTTAAAAATACATGCTACAAGTTAACCATTTTCATCCCATTTCATCATTTCTAGGAAGGAAAATAATTAAAACTAAGGCATTGATAGAGTTGTTAGATTTATTATTTTTGACTGTTTAGTTTACAGAATACGCCAAGCTGCCTGCCTCATCATAGATGAAATCAGTATGATTTCATCTCATACTTTGCATAGCATTAACCGGATTGTTCAGTTCTGCAAAGGCAATGAAAATGTTTTCGACTGTATGCAGAGAATATTTTGAAGACATTTTTTGCAATAGCCGCCTATTGCAAATGATTTGTGTGATGATCTTGGGGAGATGGCGTTTTTCAGCAATATGTTTGCCAAGTATGACCCCATAAAGTTGAGCTGACAAAGGTAAGTTCGAAAAAGCTTTTAAACTCTTTTGTATTTTTTATCCAATATAAATGACACTATTTTTCACAGTAGGTATCACTCACTGGAAAAATTTATTTTGGAGAGCTTTAGTGTTAATGAACACATGGTATTTCTACTATATGTTTGTTCGTCTTTTCAAAAATACAACCATTGGTGTTTTAGAAGTAGTAAACATCAAAACTAAAAAATTTCCTCTACTGAAATACAAATATAGACGGACGAGAGAAATATGTACAAACACTTGGCTCTTTAGAAAAGCTACTCAACTTATGGCAGTAACCAAGAACAGTTATTTGCTGAAGTTGTTTTCTTTACATATGACACGTTGCGGCCCATAAACTGGCCATGGAAGACAAGTTTTAAGTTTTGTAGAACCAATTTTTGAAAATTTAAATGACTGTCAGAGTCTGTACTGCTGATTGCGCTATTGTTAGCGTTGATTTCGTGTAACGCGTTTGGTTAAACGTTTCATTTTCCATGCTCACTTTCTGTAATGTGTTTATCTGCATCTTTGAGATGCTGCTTACAAATGCTTATTCAAAAACGTGCATCATCAATTAATAGAACTGAATAGACTTTTTGCAAATAATTTTTGTTTCACAGAGGAGAGAACAAAGTTATTTTGTACTCCTTCAGATTCAAAGAACTTCAGACCAAGCGCTGATGCGAACAATATAAGAAATGGCTCATGGGAGAGCAAATGATGAAGCAATTCGCATCCTCAACACTAGAAAAAAATCATGATGTCCTGGAAGGTGAGAGCAAGCTTTGTTAAACCTAACATACCATTCCGTAATGCATTATGTGATCCACATCGAGGGTACTTTCAGATACCTTATGTACGAGGTAGTTGAAATACAGTCAGTGAGATATCATCGATGAATGTCATTCAACGAAAAAGCTTTTGTGCCATAAACATTCTTAGTTTTTACAAAGTCAAAAAAAGTTCCTTTGCTAAAAGGAGCCCACTTTTCGAATATTACCATTTATATTTATGGTTCAATTGCCAAAATTATTATATCATTTTTTGTAGCTAACAATTCATTTTTTCATTCACTTATTTTATATTGATTAGTTGTAATTGTTATCAAATGGGTGAAAAACCATCTACTGTGTTTCTAGATATAACCACTGTGAATGTTTAATCTCACGCAAAAGTGCACAGAACTGTTAAAATACACACGTGCCAAACTTTTTGTAGAAGCTGATGCTAGAAGTTTTAGTGCCTGTCATGCTAATTCAAAACTTGACAGAAAAGCTGGTGAATGGCTTGCGTGGTAGAGTGGCCAGTTTGAGTGACGACTAAGTGGTGGTTCATTTTCCATCATTATCTCAAGCTCACACCTTCAAGCCTGCTACATTCTCCGGGTAATATTGGCACTGTGAGAATGGCTTTTATGAATTTAATACAAGGTGCATCTGATTTTCAACACAGTCAACGTGAAAACCTATTTTATTGTTGCAAAGCAGAATTTAAAGTTATTCAATTTTAAGACAGCTGAGAAGAACTTTTCATTTTTTCCAAGCATGGGTGTTCAAAGTCATTTGGTCCCAATACTGGTTGTGGATCAAAAATATCACAATAATCCTTAGGTAAAAATATTAGGAAAATAGTGTCATGTCTTCAAACTAGTTTAATGAAGTATTGAAACAAAAGTTAGAATACTCACCAGGAAACACTAACACCACGATTGATGTAGTGGTAAAAAGTTCATACGTTCATAGCTCTAACAGATCTCACAAATTTTTTAAGCTCCTTTGTGACATAGTGATGTGTTACAATTACTGTAATTATTTTTATTGAAGCAAAAACCCTCTTTGTTGAAAGAAACGATTCCTTAAATAATTTTGATTTTCATTATGAACAGAGACATTTTTTATTGCAGCCATTCAACTATAACTACATGCAGCTTTTAATACTTGTTCTTTAATCTGCATAAATCTCAATGGGTAGTAATACAAGTATTATGACATGTCATGTGTGGACGTTGTGAAGGATTTTAGTGGGTTTCATAAAGGTTGATCTGCATGCATGGGTATCATTGAACGTAGTACAGTTCTTTACCAAGTTAAACATTCATAGGGGCGATCAATTATGCGAATCTTGGACATTCTGAAAACTATCGGCACCCGCTGGACCATGTTGACAAAAATTGAGGCATGTTGAACATTTCTGCATTTTTCGAGACAATCGTTTAATGGAATCTATCATTTCACTAAGAAAAACCAGTAACAATAACAGTGCTTATGGCAGTGAAACTATATGTGTGGAGGTCAAATAGTTAGTTTGGGTAATTTATCTGGAAACATATATGGCAAGGCCTGTCCACACACAGTGTTTTTCGGTCAAAAATTTGCCACAATAAGAGAAGTCTCCTCACTGTAGTCCGTTGCTGCACTTCATGCATAACAACTGTGCACATGATGGTGGTCGTAAACCGTTTATAGTGCTAATAAAATCGAAGAAGCAAAAAGCGGATACGAGCGACTTGCATTGGCCAATCAGCGTGAGGGAATAATTAAAAATTGTGAGACCAGCGAGCGAAAATCAAACATGCTTGATTCTAGAGTAACGGGGCAAACAGAGGAAAACTGCTCGGTTGAGGGTAAAACAAACAACCGCTTTTCATTTTCCGTGACAAAATCGTTGTGAGTGGAGAGGGTTTCAGACAACTGCACTGACCAATAACAACCAAAAAACTTTTATACAAAACAGCTCAAATGCATGAACCAATCATGATTCAGGAACAATAAAATATAATGCAAATTGTCACTATATGACAAAAACAGAAGTAAAAAAATAATATACAAATCACGCCAGACATAGTATGATGTTTGTAAATGGATAGTAAGCCTCTTCTATGAAAGTATTCGAAATGTTGAATTAATTTTTAATAACCACATTTTTAAAACATGTTTTAGTTGACTGTCTTCTAGTAGAATTCTGACTGCCATTTGCCTGCTCACAACAAAATTTCATAGTGAAGCTTTTCCTCTAGCTTGTTATGTTGAGAATGTGATCGGAATGTTGGAATTCCCATCTAGCAACTAGGCACTGGGCAGTCAATCATTTGCCCATGTATGGTTTCTGATTACTTTTGTTATTAGTAAACTCTCAGACTTCCTTATATAAGAGTTATCATGTTTCCCATGCCGGGTTTTTTGCAACTCTTTTTGGCACAAGTAATCGTCATAATATATTACTGAGCCTGAATCGTCCATACCAGAATCTAGCTCGGATTGGTGAAATTGTAAGTTTTGATTGTTAATAATAAAAAAACAGTGCCATTTTGTTCAGTAGCAGCCGGAAATTTCATCGATTCTAAAATATTGTCGCATAGTCTGATCAACACAATAATTAATAAAGTTTTCGAAAAAAGTATTGCATTAAAAGTTATATAGTTTACTGTTTACCCTTAGTGAAAATCAACCAAGTGAATTGTACTAAATATTAATCAACCAATTACTAACTTAATGCATGATAATATATAAGTGCATAAACGTATAACTTATATGCCTACATTACCTGTAAACATCATGATTTTCATTTGACAACAATAATAATCATAAAAATAACTGCAAGTACACTTCTATATACAACAAGAAGAATAATATACTCAAGCAAACAATAATTATCGAACAACTAAAAACAATAACATTGATAGCCGAAAAAGAAAGATGGTAATTAACCAAAATCATTTCAGTTATGCTAGCAATTTCCGCTCTGGTTGGCCGCTTGTCAAAAATGTATAGCCCTCTAAATATCAGAAATGTTTGATATTTTGCTTGCAGACGACTTACTGATTGGTTGGTAAACATGACAGCGAGCAATATTTTTCATTTTTAAACAAAAATCATTAAATTATTAAAAGTATTAATAATATATACTAATCAGCACAACAGAATAATAAAGCCTTTATAATGACTTTGCTGATGTTTATTATTAGAGAGGTGTGACCAAAAGCACTTTTTGAGATCACAATATTGACAACCACAGAAATTTATTACATCATGATAGCTTCTACTATTACTACCACAATAATTGTTATATGAAATGGATATTTCAAACAATATTTATCCTAGTAATCCATAATAAAGTGTCTATTATGTGTGAAATGTTAATAAGACATGAAGTTGGACAAAGGCTCTATTTACTTATTATTTATGATACATAGTGAGTTGAGTTGTCTTCTCCCTATGAGTAGATAACTTGAGCTGTAGCTGCTAGTTGCATTCACAATGTGCTTTTACAACGTAGCGGCAAAAGGCTCCATTGGTGATCAAATTGCCCTATTTTGCATGCTTTGCTTCCATTTTGTTTGAGTCTTGACTGTTTATTTGTTACCGTTTTTAACAGTCGCTAATCAATTAAGGCATGGCAAAAGCAGAGCGATCGTTATATCTCTTAGTTTATGGAACTATACCTGTCTGTTCTGAAGGCTCTGAAATCATTGTATGTACTTTTGATACTATCCTTTGTAGCTACTTGCAATTATCAACAACTTCATAGATTTTATTTTTCACTACATATTTATCGACAGGTTTTTGTTCTGCAGGTACAATCATCATGGACAAACTTTATGCAAACAAATTCAAGTACTTTTGATCCTACCATTCGCCACAACTGCGCACAAGTCTCGGGGCTTGACCTTTGAGCTCGCCGAAGTACATGTGGAGGACATGTACCACCCTGGTCTGTTAGCAGTAGCATTCAGCAGAGTCTGAGTGACTCTGGATTGTGTGTCATTGGTTTCAAAAAAATAGCATTATGGCGCCACAACAAGAACTTCTGAAGAAAATATCCCAACATGGGGCAAATACTTTCACCCCAATTGATAAAAGCTGCTGCCTTTGTTGAGACATTTCTGTTAATGAAACAAACTTGGATGTCACGTTCAACGGTGACTCAGCCGATGAGGCTACCTCAGATGATCTGATTAGCAATCAATTGGTGCAACTTAAAACACCATGTGATCAACCAGGTACATCCCAAGCCAATCCCCCAAAGTTGTGGCCATGCTAGATAAGTAGGTAATTGATCAGCCATTTACTGATTTGCAAACAACAATTAATGCCGACATCAACTTGCTGCAAACCACTCACAACATTGCTCAAATACTTGGTTAATTTAAAATAGAACTCAATAGCTTGTATACTAGTATCATACTGGGCAACATCAAATCCAAAAGCTCTAACGGTGCCATCTTCAATGAGTTCAGAAAACAAACATTTAATTTTGCCAACACAAGGGTTAGTGAAAGACTTGCAAATACAAGCTTAGAGGAAAAATATTACGAATACTTCAAACAAACATTTCTGGATATGGTTGATGAAAAAATGGATGACGAAGCAAAAACTAGCCAACAGTACTATCAACAAAACATTTGCAGAGTACAATTCCATACAACAACCAACCAATGCTGGCAGAGGAGTATTGAGACGAATTGGTGAAGGGACTATATACCTGATGAGAAAGCACACAGTAGCAAAGTTGAAGGCTGTAATGATTGACCCTCTGTCTGCTAAATACAACTGTTATGGGCGCCTCAATCAATGCCTTCAAACTTGCGTGACATCACTGTCTGCTATAACAAGCGGAAAACATCCGACATCGATTACAGAAACAGAGAGAAAGAGTTATCGACCTGGAGCTCTCACACATGTTAGCGATGAAATTTTTGAGTTTTCATCGAACTTGATAAAGTGAGAGAATCATTGCAACAGATCAGCAATGCATTTTTAGATTGAACTGATGTTTTAAAACATTGCTACTGTATACTGCTAAATAGCAAAGAGGGACAAGGTCGACTCTATTAGATCTTACCATTACACCTAACTGAAGGTCAAGAAATTTTTGATCATTTATGGAGGCTACTGCTTCTGAAATACCTCCAGGTGTGCAACAATAATTATAGAAAAAAACAGCTCAACTACTTTGATCTTACGAAGAATCTTGCACACAGATTAAAAGTCGCAGCAGCAGGAGAATGTTTAGCAGCAAAAAAAATTAAAATCTCCTCGCAGGTAAATTTTTATTTGTTGGTAGCAAACTTTATTTCTACACAGAAACCGGTGTGTGACAACTCTGAATGTTTTTGTATGTACAGTTTGATGAGATTGGATACTAGAGAAATCTTTCTCAATAGCTAATTGACCAAGAAAACAGGTATCACAGCCTCGTTTGTGAGAGGAATTTTCCTTTGAGGGCAATACGTCTTGGTGCATAAAAGTTGAGCATTGAATTTTGGTGAAGATACAATGTTGTTGCAGGCTGAGGCGCAACAACCAAGCAATATTGGGTTCGAGCTAGTTGTAGCTATGTTATAGCCAAGTGAAACAGCTAAACCAGTTGTGTAGATCTACAAATAATCACTATTCTCAATAAATCCATATTATTTGTATTATCAAATAAATAAATATTCATAGACTTAATAATAACAACTAATTATAGTATATTAGTTTATAAAAATATTTTTCGGGCAAAAATAAAGGAAATTGGCAATTTCTCATGTTTACTATTCAATTTTCGATACATGTCATTGTAATTTTTGTAGATAATTCAAAATTTCATGTAACAGATAAACAAAAAAGCATTCGCATGAGAACTAGAGAACTACTTGGATTGTTGATAAAATTGTTCAAGCCTGACCTACTAAAACCTTGTCCAATCAGGGACATAATTTTAAATACGACTACTATATACGGTTGAATTATTTCTATTTGTGCCAGAGTTTGCAGCGAATGAAGTTGTGCTCATACTTTAAACCATTCTGCGTCTCTGAAATTTAACTGTAAGCCTCTGCACCCACTCTACTATCTGGCAGTTATAAAACCTACGTCTCATAGTAGTAACTGCATAGACACTAGTTTAGCAAGTCTACTGGCACTGCAAGTTAACAGTGACTATTAGTTCATTGTTAAGTAAACCTCTGCTTATATTACTGCTACTAAAGGTGGTGAATAATTACACGGCAAGTTAAATCACAATAAGAGTTTAGTCTATCAACCTTGCCTGTCTTCGGTCGACCTACTAACTATTAATTGAGCCTGTTTTCGGTCCTCCAACTATCAACTGGGCCGGTTTTCAGTCCATTCACAGACTACCAACTGAGCCTGATTTTGGTCCTGTAACAGAATTGGCATAATTCTACTTCAATAATAAACATTTATTATTATTATAGTTATTATTAAAGTAATATAATAAGTATAAATACTTATTGTTATTATTCAGTGTTGTTATTGTATTGTAATGATGAGCAATAACTCACCTATATTATTTTTTTCCTGCCTTATTTCAGTACACTGTAACTTACTGACTACTACTCCTACAGCAACATTAGCATTATTATAATTGAAAAGAATTATAACAACTACTACTTTACGATTATTAATACCACTAGTACTGAGTAGTAGTAGTCAGTCAGCGATATGAGTTAACCGCAAAAATAACTAAATAGTGAAAGCTGCAGATTACTATTATAACTAATAAGCTATTTTTTTCATATATAAACAGTATTGCGAACTCTAAAAATATAAATATTATTAACCCAGTGATTTAGTTATATATCAATAAAAATATCGTCCAAATGAGTGTATACAACAATTCTCATTATAAACCCATTACAATAACGGTTATCACACCTACTGATAGCCACTGAAGATTATTAATTCTCATTGAATTTTAATGATATCTGCTGCAGCAGTACTCTCAAGCAAAACCCTTATCTCTTCACCTTTTTACTTCACTGCTCATTAATAGTCAGTAATACTGAGAACCAGTGCAAATCTGGTGGAGGGCTCATAATAATGGAATAACCCTCTGTCTAGTACTCAGTACAGACTGATCTCACACACAGTAGTAGCAGGGCCGTAGCCAGGATTTATTATCAGAGGAGGCAATCACCCACACAGGGCTGGGGGTCCAAGGGGCTGCCAAGGCCCCCGGCGGGGTCCGGGGCAGCGCCCCGGCCGCCAAAGCGGTTTTACAGGTTTTACAATAAAAAGACAAAAAATCAAAGCATCTGCAAGAGGTTATATTACGAACAAATTTTGATTGATTTGAAACATCTATGAGCCAAGTTCATATGAATACATGGCATGTATGTACATATGAGATATTTGTATGCCCACACAGATGAGATAACTTTCTAGCGTTGTTGTTTTACTACATACTAATAAATGAACTTAAGCTGAGAGAGGAAAAAGCTGTGGAACCTCATATTACATAGGTAATTCAAGATCGATTGCTCTATTCTGCAGTCATGAACCCGTTGCAATTAATTGGTTCCATCTTTCTCGACAATAAAAAGAACTTGCAATGATGGTCATGTTAGACAAAGTTGAATGCGCTTTGATTGGCAATACCAGTAGCAATAAGTTTTTGTTAGTAAGTATATTTGTGAGCAATGTCTGCTAGTATAATTATCTCTTTCTTCCTTGCTGATAGCTATTTATCACAGGTGCCAATACCCCATAGAGAGTGCCAGGATGTATGTAAGTTTACTACTTAGCAATTGCTAGGTGTCCCATAAAAATAACGTTTCTCCCTAAATTTTGTGTTGATGGTAGTGGTAGTTGCAGTAATAATAAGAACTATAATAATCGTTTAGTTACCAGTGGTAACAAATTTATTGCTATTATTAATGAAAATAACAAAATGGCAGGAAAATAATAAATAATGAAAACGTCAAATAACTCAAGCAAAGAAGGGAATTAGTAATTAACATGATTGTAAGATGTAGGTATATGGAAATAGTGCAACAATTCTCCTACCACCACTACTCAAGTATAAAAGAATGAATAGAGTAGCTTATCAAGTTGTGTGTTGCTGCAAAATAATGTTTCAGAAGAAGCACTGCTGGGTTAGCAAGGTGACAATTCAAAGCTCAATGAGCAATTGCCAATGATGTGTTATTGTTCATGCTATTGTTTATTCTGTAGATTCCTGTATCTGGCAATTATCTATTTTAGTGCTTCGATCCCAATCACGTCCAGGTACTCTGGTTAGCTACGAATATGAAATACAGTCAAGTGGTTCCAGTGCCTCCGTGCACGACAGTGAGGACAGTGAGGGTGATAATAGATCATCTACTGGTAAGCTAACTTGGTTATCCCTACTTGCCTGTTGTGCACTATTACTTGTGTGTTGTGCAAATAGGGAGTGTTTGAAATGAAAAATATGTTATACAAGGCTCTTAATCCATCCATCAATTGATATTGACTCACCCCGATGCCAGTTATCTTTCAACTAGATGTGAGCAAAATATTGAGTCAAATAGGTATTTTCACCTCTAGTAGAGTGAAATTGTTTACACCAGATGCCACTCGTTTTGCTACAACCTCGCTTTCTTCCGTTTTACTCATATGTAAATCTAACAGCAGAACACTTCTGTGTAAAAGGAGTACAACCTGCTGTTCCCCCATTTATCCTTTTTTAAATATCGTACATCTGGTACTGAACTGAAATACTTGGCAGACATTCATGCTTTGCATTGAACCTTTCAGTTGTACAGTATATCACTGTGCAGCTCAAGACCAGCCCATTAGTAATCAAATGTTTTACATATGAATTATTACTACTAGTTTGCAAATGAATTGCGTTACAGGCTTTGCAGTCATTCTTTGTTGGAATCAACAGCATTAAATTGAAAAGGGTGTTTTGTGTGCTCAAATCAGTGATGTAGTACCCTTGCAACGCAAGATAGTTCTCTCCATGAAAAAAAAATTTGTTGTTTATGTAGTGACCCTATTGACGATGAAGTGTTGCTTATGTAATGTTCATTTGGTTGCTAGATGAAATGGATCCAAAAGCCACCACCAATTCATCTGCTGATAAGACAATATACATTGGCTATCAAGGCCAAGTGGAACATGGTGAGTTTTGCAATACTTCTCTATTCTTGAAGCATCGTTTCAATATTAAACCTACCACTTTCTTATTTCCCAGCTATATGACTGTTACAATCACATATCTGTAGTCACTGTCCCGTTCTATAAACCAAATTGGCTGGGAAACGAAAATATGACTAGACAAACTGGTGTTACTATTGTGACACCAAGTTCACCAGCAAAATGTCGAAGCATTACACCAGGATGCACTCTGACCGGAAAAAAGTGAGCAACATCATTCTGGAGAAGTCCAAGCTGGAGAAAAATAAGCTACTGTATGAGCTCCAAAATCTCGGAAACCATAAACACAATATCAAGGTATGTATACGCTAGAATTGAGGCATCATTCCAGTCATTAGTGGAACTGATAGTAAGGCTAGTAGTTAGTATAACACTGTGTATAGCTAGTTATTAGTATATAGTACTTAGTATAACTGGTAGTTAGTGTATGTAGTACTTAGTATAACTAGTAGTTAGTGTATGTAGTACTTAGTATAACTGGTAGTTAGTGTATGTAATACTTAGTATAACTAGTAGTTAGTGTATGTAGTACTTAGTATAACTGGTAGTTAGTGTATGCAATACTTAATAAAACTGGTAGTTAGTGTATGTAGTACTTAGTATAACTAGTATATACACACACAGAAAAAAGTGGAACATTTGGGATTAAACAGGTGATTAAACACTGTAATGATTAATATAAGAGTACAATCCGGAATCATTAGGGGTGATATCTGGTATTTCAGTAGAAAATTTGGGAGTGTTTGCTGGAAGGAGTAATTAAGGATTAAAATCAGACAATAACTTTGCCACAAATTTTGGGTAGGTCAATAAATCACTCTCAGGGGATTAAACTCTGGTTTTAATCAGCTAGTAAGAACTTTACTCCTCAAGCGATTACAATGTGGTTCTACAGTGTTGCTATTCTACAAGTCCTTAATTGTTAGCTTTACTGACCCAGTACGAACTTTAATCCCGAAATGATTGAACTCTGGCTCTTATCTTCAGGTTGGATTTTACTCCTGATATGATTAAAATGGAGAAAAGCCTTGGCATTTATAGTATGATTACCTAATAGCAAGTGGGGGTATCAATGATCGCCTAAGCATACAGTCTTATTGTCCCTGAATAGGCTATTATTTTCCCGCTTCAATCATTAACAAAGAGAGCATACGAGGATGATGAAGGCTTACACAGCTGTCTCAAAACTCTAAGTTAATGATGACACAGAAGCAGGTAAATAAGATATACTATGAATACACAATTGTTTGTGTATTGATTAGTAACTAAGTTAAAATACTAAACTGAACAAATGATGTTGAATGTTGTTTAGTAACTAATTGATTGTTTTCTTTTTTGTCACATTCAAAACTTTTGAACTAAAGTGGCTGCAAATAAAAGTTGCTACTATATCATAATTCTGCATTTTAGAACAGTCACCAACTAGAGATGTCCTTCTTTAAACGAAAATTGAATATACATGAAGTCAAGAGCTTACAGATGATGAACAAACAGCTGTGATGTTGCCCAATCTTCATTTTCAACTTCTGAAGGTTTGTTGGATTCGGTTTATTTTTTGTTTTGGGATACCTTCTTATTTTAAAATGTGCTTAATGATGTCACTCTTATTTTAGGAGCTTGAAGATCAAAATCAGCCATCATCTCTTAATTTCAACTTGGAATCTATTGCATGTACGCGGAGTGTACCCCAGTGGATCTATGTCCTAATAGACTATACTATACTAATCATCATTCAATTGAGCCAGTTATTTTTATCGATTTCCTTTCTATCTTCTTAGTTGGTTTTATGTTGTAATCGCTGTATTTCCTTTTTAATGGTGTTGTACTGATCTCAGTTTCCTTGTTCAATACAAATTGTCATTACATTCTGAAATAAGCTTTGTCATTTTCTACCAGCTAGATTCAATACAAAAGAATTACCTCCAACTCAAATCGCTTTCAATATTTAATTGCTCTCAAAGAAAAACAGTACAGACATAGCACTAAGGAAGATTAATATTGATACTAACTTTAATCAATGACTGGACTAGCAATGCTCCAAATAAAATCATCATGCGATTAACAATATGCATATACAGTGATCAGAAATGCTCTTGTTTTTAATCCTTGGGAGACTAACTCAATCCAAATTTTAATCCTAAAGTGATTGAATACGGACCATTAACCAGTGCACTGGCTGTGGTAATGAATCACTCCCTGTTTAATCACATTTCAATCGCTCAGGTGATTACGTTCGTGGATAGTAAGAATTGATTGAAATAGGATTAAAACTCCTCCACGTTTTTCTGTGTAAGTTAGTGTGTGTAGTACTTAGTATAACTAGTAGTTAGTGTGATCTAGTACTTAGTATAACTTGTAGTTAGTGTATGCAATACTTAGTATAATTGGTAGTTAATGTATGTAATACTTAGTATAACTAGTAGTTAGTGTGATCTAGTACTTAGTATAACTTGTAGTTAGTGTATGCAATACTTAGTATAACTGGTAGTTAGTGTATGTAGTACTTAGTATAACTGGTAGTTAGTGTATGTAATACTTAGTATAACTGGTAGTTAGTGTATGTAACACTTAGTATAAATAGTAGTTAGTGTATGTAGTACTTAGTATAACTGATATTTAGTGTGACCAGTATTTCTAATTAACGGCATGTGTCTTATATAGCGATGAATGCTTTCATCAAAAAGTTAAACAAAATTCAATTTCTATTTACCTTCAGTGCTGTATGTTAACAATTCCTTTAGGTTATCGCCGAAGGTGAGGGACAGATTATACCTGTGAGACGTCCCACATCCAGAACCCCTGCACATTTTTATCTGCCCTGCAACTATTGCTTAGGATATTTTTACAAGAAAACCCTCCGATACCGTGTCAACTAAATGTATCATGCGTGGTTCCGCCAAGAAGATCTGTAAAGATGCCCTTCATGATGGGTTACTGCTACTTCAACCATACCTTCCCGAATGTGCTGAGCTCGATCATGTCATAATTCATGGAATGAAGGACACACTGGATAATGAAGGTTAGTTTTTGATTCAAATATTCTGACACCCTGTGATGACAATGATTTCAATGGAAGTCTCTGCACTCATGAAAAAGGTCGAGGATTTGCCATTTCTGATCATAAGTCTCGGTTTCCTTGTTAAGTCCTAAATGAGCACTTCTTTCACTTTTTTTCAATTTTAGGACTGCCGCGCATTATCCGCCAAGATAACCTTATACGCATATATGGACAGCATTAGTTATATCGCAAAGGATCCGACCTAACACCTACCATCATAAATCAAATCTGGCAGAAACTGAGATTCCTCGCTCGTCTACGTAACGAAATTTCAGAAATCACTGGCACAGACGTAGACTTTTGTAATCTTTTACACCCAAAATTATTTGATGATTTCGTTAGCGCCATCACTAAGCTCAGACAGCGTAACAAACAAATGGTTGTGACCATTGGCAATTACATAAAGGACATAGCCAAACTCAATATCGCTGATTGTATCAAAAGAAAGAAAGAACTGGAATGAAAGAAAGAAAGGAAAACACTGAGGACTTTCTTCTATTATGGACCTCCCTCGTCACCTCCTCCACTTTGCGTTACTGTCACATAATTATCATAACTTACACGCCAATAAAGCTATATTCATTCACTACAAAATTTTTTAGGTGAAACCAAATGGTTTATCTGTAGCTGCCAGCTTGCTGTTTATTCAATTATCTGCATGTAATTTTTCTGTTATTTTCCACTAATCCTCTGCTAACCTTGTTTAGTCTACAATGCTAACCATTCATAGCTGTTTTAACCCATAGTTACTGCAAATAACAAAGCCTGCACATGACTAGGTTAGTTCTGCTAAAACCAGCAAGTCAGAAGCACGCAACATAACTAAAGTTTAAAGAGTTTTAGAACTTTATCCAGAGTTTAGCAAACGGAGGCTAAAACGCATCTCAAACTTTTGTCTAGTAATTTTGTATGGGCTTTGCAGTTTGTATTTGCCTCTGCTTAATATTTTGTTTACTAAGCTTAAGATTTAACCATATTGTTATCGTGCTTTGATTGCAGTTTGACATGCTCTTGATTACGTTTATGAACTAAAATACAGAGCTTAGCGCAACATCAACCCAAGTTTACTCACAGGTCTACATTATCAACAAACAATAAAATACCATAAACTTCTCATTTATAAAAGCAAAACAAAAAAACCGCAAACTTTTTTTTTCAGACCGTTGTTCAAACTTATTTACCAGCAAGGTTTCGAGTACGAAATCTATACCACTGTAACAACTTTGTTCGAAATATAATTGGATCAAATGTTTAAGCAACAATCCAATCACATCCAAACTATCAACATACACACGCTGGCACAGTGGCCATGATATTAACAGAACAAATATAACTGCCAGGGGCGTCGTCTAAACAATCTATAATAACATAAACTCCTTCACATTTTCATATTTTACTGCGGTCACATGGGTTTTAATTCGGTTATCAAAGTTTGTTTGGAGTCACTGTCAAACAATTATCCTAATTTGCACTTAAAAGACATTTCAGGGCAAGGAATATTTGTGACTATGAAGCAGCACTGCGTGGGATTTCTACAACATAATACAAATGGCTGCCACTTCCATTTTGTCTAAAGCTTGATGAGGAGACTGCAACTTCTAGGACTGACAAAAGCAATAATGAAAGTTGAACATTTGCAAGATTTTGTACTGAAAGTCAGAACATTACGGTTTAAACCGACACTACATGTGATGCATACATGCAGGTAAGTAGTACTTCGCAGTAATACAAAAATAGCAAATGCAAACTCACAGAATGGCTCGCAATGTACACTGTATATGTTAACTGCTCTGCTTGACCAATCAATAATTCAAATAACTTCTAGTCTTTCTTTTATGTTTTCAAATTAAAATATCAAGTTGCTGTATATATCAATTTGTGATAATAAACACCAATGGACATTGTATTTTAATGTCAGTTACATACACCAAATTAAGGGTTTCTATTGAAGTTTTCATTATTGTCCAACAAGAACTGCACATTGTATTACTGAACTGCTAACTTGTGCATTAGATGAGTGGATACTGCAATATAAATATCAATTTGCTGATTTTTTGAGTTGGTTGGAACAAAATCACATTCATGGAATATTTTCAATGAACATGTGGAATGTATATGACTGCCACATGGAGACCTGGACAAACAACTATGCTCCAGGTAAGCATTCTATAGCTGAGGTGAGCATTAAGAAAGACTCGAATGCAATTAATTTTACACCATCATATTTAGCGAGATGTCATCTTTCCATTTTAGTGATTGCCTTCTCTCAAAACTTACTCTAGCAGAAGTTACAGCACTTATCTAAGTAGCTCAGTGAAGCCCCAAGTCAGTTCAAAACCGGTTAACCGTGACAAAGCAAGACGGCGTATCAGTAAAAGCGAATAAAAAATGTACAAAATGGGCCAACTTTGAATGTATTGCCGGGCTGTCTATGATTTGAGTTCTTAAACTTGCCTTTGACACCAGCCTGTATGTTTTCATTTTTCAGTTGATTGCACTGATTTGCCATAAATATAAAAAGATAGCGGCTCAAAGATCAGAATGTTTTGTGTTTTGCATTTTGAAATGTTTAAACGCTTTCCAATCCGCCTGAACGCTTAATGAAGTAGCTCAAAAGCTTTGAAATCAGAACCAGTTTGCTGGTGCACTATATTAACATCTTCAGTCCAATTACGACTAATAATTTTTCAACTTAACATTTGACAGTTGGAGTTCATTGAAATACGTGAAAAAAAGTTGTTATTTAGTGATAATATTACAATCAACATTAAAACCTAAATATTTTATCAAAAAATGCTAGCAATTAGATTCAACAATTGTTTATATAGTAGACCAATCTTCTACATGCCTATTGATCGATATCTATGGTAAATACTTTGCGTAGAGGCTATAAAGAAAATCTTGGGAATCGCTTTGCGCTTAAAAGCCATGAGCTTCGCAAACCTTTCAAACTATTTCAAAATAGACTAGATTATTTTAGAACAGTTAAGACTTGAAATAGCTTATACGGTTTCCATATAGTTTGTAACATGTCTAAAGCTTTCATACGGTTTGTCATTTTCTGAACCATCGGAATCATTTCCATACCGCATAGATAATTTGCAAAAAAACTGTATGCTTTGTAAAATTTAACGGTTATTCGATAGCAAATACAATTTTATTGAATGAAATCCCGCAACTGCCATGGCCGGCAACTTATTTATTACAATTGCTGCACCTGTGTTAGACACAGTCTCTTTGCCTACTTTAAGTTATTACCCAATTATTTTCAATGTAAAAGACGCTTCACAAAACGTCTATATGACTTAAAAACTGTCCATATCCGTTTAACAGCATGAGCCACCATGAAAAACTGTACATACTGTTAAACACCATCTCGAGAACAAAATATTTCTATCGCAGCCAGAATAAACAATAGAATGACCATTTTAACAATCATACTTCAGTTTGAGTTTTCCTAGCAAAACTGTTAGAACAGCAGAAGCTGACTGAATAGCTAATGGAATCTGCTGTGAAGGATTAAACAATTTTGAAATCTTGAATAAAAACTAGGAATAGAAGTGAACTGGCTTCCTGTCAATCAATCAATTTTCTGATTGAAATAATTTGTACTGGACTGCTTTCAACTTGTAAATGGCAGTTTAACCGAATGAAAATTTGAACTGAAATGAAGTTGTTGAAACTTAATGGAACCTAACAATGGTAACTCAAGACAACTATTTCATTCTGAACAGGAGCTGCGCCACTTGAGAATGAGTAATGTGCATTTTCATAGCCAACACAACAAAGACTCTTGCTCTGCTGTTTCAATCTATTACTCCAAATATACAACTATGTATGGGCAACGAAGTATAAGTAGTGGTAGTAGTGGTGTTGTATCCATTACAGTTGTTGATAACAGTAGGTATAAGCAGACACCAAGGGTCTGAAAAATTGAGGCAGTTAGAGCAGCGGATGTGTGCCTTAAAGCTAGAGCTGGCAGAGGGCCAGAGGTCACTACAACAGTATAGGAAGACGATAAAGTATTCGGTGGAAAGTATCAGATAATCAATGAAAGCGACACTCTTCAGGATATATAAAACATATCAAATTTTGTTGTCCAAATAGCAGACACCGAATAATTGTACCACAGTTAAAATGAAATGAAACAAAGCTTGTTGGGCACCAAACTAAAATTGACCCCTGAATAACAGCATGATTGAGGTAATTTTAAGAACACCGTAAAAAGTGTATGCACAGTCTATATACACAGTTTTTTGCATATTAGTTTTAGCTGAAACGGAACATCGGACCAGAAAACGAAGATCCAGGTTTTAATAAGTTGATTTCACTTTCTAGCACAACAATTTTCCTTGAACATATCAAAAAAGCAAATTTCTTTGCGTCAGTTCGCAATTATCTATTGTTCCATATCCCAGGGCGTGTTCCGTGACTAAATGGGCCATGTTTCAAAACGTTGTTAACACGGAGAGACATAAACTAAATCGCAACATGATAGGGGAAGAGAAAGAAATTGTGAAGGCTTGGGTACCACTGTTGATAGAATTTAACAACAGTACACTGTAGGGTTCTTTATTGACGCCGAATATGAAGAATCAGTCAAAGCAGTAACGGTCAGAGATTCATTTAAAGACACTCCGTCATAGTAAGGAAAGGCCAATTTCATAGCACATTAACTGCATACTCTTTGTAGTCAGGAACTCCAAATGCAGAATTATCACAAATAACACACAGTATATTTTTTGTTAGTCCATTTTTTTAAATAATGATATAAATAAACAACTGAATAATGTGTGTGCAAATCAAAATAAAAAAAAACAACATACATAGCACAGTGGTTAAGTTGTCTTACTTCCGAAAAAGCTCCAGGTCTTTCGGCAAGGAGCTTTGTTTTGTTTCAAAAATGTCAATATGTTGTATGGTATAGTTTGGTATACTTCGCCTATGGAAACCCAGAACTATATCCATCATGGCAGGACGTGGTTGTGATAGGACCGAATAAAATTTATTAAATGAAAACATATCATGAGTTTGCAAATTAATGGCATATCTACACCCTAGCCATACAACTGAGTTGTCCAATAAACTGTTTGCATAAGAGCTTTTACCTCTCTATGCATAATGGTACAGGCCTTAGTGAGGAGAACAAACCCACAAACATACAATTAGCGTATACATAGTATGTATAAAATCATGATATTTTTTATTCTAGGTAGCTTATATTTTTCATGTTTAGGTAAATATTTAATGCCCCGCTATACCACAACAAATATTTCTATGTGTGGTTTATCAAAAATCCAACTTCAAAACGCATTAATCAATTGCAATTATGCCAATAAAAAGGATTCGACAAATGAAAAAAAATCCTAATACAAAAAATAACTAGTGCGATCACAGCAATTAATCTATGAATGTATATCACGTACTCCAACATGTCGGCCTACTCTGCTACACTGACAGGGTTGAAAGCTTCTGAACAAATAGCTATTGGACCATGTACGTGTAACGCCAGTTTGGTTGGGCCATAAAATGGCAAACCAAACTGATGTTCCATCTTAGCAAATATTGATTTCAAGCTAGAGAAGTTTGCAGACTTTTTTCTACAAGGTATGGGCAGACAAATAGAAAGAAATCATAATTTGCTGATGGTAGATAACTGCAGGGTTGAACAGCTGATATGTTAGTTCATGACTTCTAATATATTTCTCTGGTATACATAGATTGCACAGGTCTCTCCCAGCTTTTACATTCTTTTTATCAGTGTTTGTAGCATTTGATAACTTGCGGCAGCGAATAACACATTGTATTACTAAATTTGAAAATTAAGCTCAAGTCGACAGTAGGAGCTTTGCGCTTACTGCAAATGTTCTAAGTTCGATAGATGGTGAATAAATCCTTCCCATTTTTTTAAGAATTGACGTAAAGTACTCAGATATTTGTTTAAACATCTAGCTCATTTGGCTCATATGTTTTAATACCATCAATTGTCTTATTTTCACATTGATTGAGAGTGGGCAGCTCGTCTCGGGCTAACCATCAACGGTAAGGGACTCAATTTCCACCATGAAATGCCCAAAGCCCGTTGCTGGATTAGAAATCCGATGAAGCTATTCACAGGAAAGGATCACACACGTATGATATATCTCTGGTACAACCTGCTTCTATCCAGGTTGATGCGTAGACGATTTAATATTAATATCTCTCCATTCTGCCCTGTGTGCGTTAACATCAACCACACACTGGCACACGTCCTCCAGCAGTGCCGTCACTTCCATGGCTCTTGCATACGACGCCACAATCTTGTGGCTAGATTAGTGAGAGATGCATGCCATATAAAGGATTTACAAGTGGATTGGGAACAAAATTTTAACACCTCTATTGGACTCCTCAAGCCAAACCTTGTCATTAAAGCCCTGGACTTTGTGCATGTGCTCGATGTCAGTATTATTTCCGACAACTTCGATCTTTTCGAAGCGTACAACAATAAGATCAGAAATTACAGCGGTGAGAATCTTTTGGACAAGGTCAGCTAGAGATATAGCACATCAGATGTAAAGGTTGGTGCCCTCATACTCAACTAGAGATGGGCTGTATCATCTGATTCAAAATCCTCCTGCCACCAGTTGATCTCAACTGACGATCTTATGTTAGCTAGCGTTCGTACGCTCCAGTATGGTATTACATCTGGAAAATGTGGAATAAAAGTACCGCAATGGCTCCTAGTAGTAATATATGAGCAGATCTCCCTACCAAGTGTTTTTTTGAGGATTACACCTTGGGGTTTAGGCAATGGGTTGTGACGTTGAATGAATTCGCCGAGTTTATATCGTATTTTATTGTATTTCATTTGAGGGGCATTCGAGTGGCATTTGAGTGGCATTTAAGTGGCATTTGAGTTTTTGATTATTTTTTTACTTATTTTGAACTTATATGGCATATAGATTTTGAATGTATGACATTTAAGTTTTGATAATTCTACAGATACATCTACACTGAATAAATCCAATGATTAAAAATGAAACAATATGTGAATATATACATTTATTGTATAATAAGTAGGGATACATAAAGAGAACATGTTAAATATTGTGAGCTTGAAATAGTTCCAATATCATTTCAAATGAAAAAGTGGATGATGAGAGATTTTCATCCGTTTGTATGTATCTACATATATCTGATTGAAAATGATATAATAATTCAGTAGTCCATTGTATTGAAATCAATTTTTGAGTGAGCTCTTTATTCTACACCTTTATTTGACAAAAAAGAGGTATTTGGTGAAATATTTTTTCATTTCATTCAATTTTCATTAATTTTTTGCAAAAAGAAATCATTCTCTAAATGGTTAAATTTCATCTAATTGTACAAATTTACAAAAAATGAGAATGTAATAAAATAGATATCATAATAGAGTGTAATAAGTTGAATATATAGAGTTAAAGTCTATAAAAACTTTTTAATTTGTAAAGTATTTGATGACTTTACAAGAAATATCATCACATTCAGGTTCAATGATGATGAGATTTTCTTCAAGCTTAAGTTTACTATTTTCCGATATAGACAGAGAAAGTTTTGAAAAACCCCCCAAATCATTATAAATAAAAACTCTATAAATCGACGGTGTTGAATTTGTAATTGATACTGAATTGTTTTCGCATATGATGTATCTATCACACACACAATCAGTAGTAGTTTCGATTTCTTCAGAATTGTATATAGTAGAGTTTGTAGGGCTTGGCTGTTCCAAAATTAAATCGACTAAACCCAGAGCTTGTGGAAGAGATGGAATTGATGGTGATAAAGCTGGAACTACTGGCTTGTTTGTAGTTTTTGTCGCTATTGTCTGTGGAGTTGTGGTGGTTGTTGTATGTGGAGTTGCAGTGGTTGTTGTTGGAGTTGTTCTTCGAGTCGTAGTTAGTAATCCTTCATCGTATAAACGGATGTAATTCAAAGCTTCATCGGTTTTGCAAACAAAGTAGTGTTGAGGCCACATATCACGAGTGTCACAGCTTCTACGTAGGTGAGTAGGTTCTATGAAACATGTGAGTCTTTGTATACGACATTTTAAGTTATTTCTTAAAATACGAGTTACTGAATCAACCGCTTCCATATTAAGAATTCCCCGAAAACATCCAGACGCTCTATGAGATAAAGTGAATGGTTTAATCTCTGTTACAAGACAATAACCGCTTAGGATTGGGAATAATAGGAGATAGATGCAATGTCTCATTTATTTATTCAGAGAGAGAGACTTTTAACCTAGTTTATGCTTTCATCATCTAGAGTTAACTGTCTTGCATTTCGGTGGGCTTTGGTTAATATGCTTCAACTAAAGCTCTATATATATAACCTTGGGATTGCATTTGTCTTTGGTATCTCCTTGACATGTGATACTGATGATAATCTTGTTTTGAACAGACTTCAAACTTTCAAAACTCGAAAATGACAAATTTACACCTTCAATACCATTGATGTTAGTGATGATAGTAGCTATTTTTGGCTCCTCGTTGGTCAAACGATTGCATTCCACACATGCAAAGTTGGTTGTCTCAAACTCTTCTGTTGGTGGACAAATCAAACGTGAGGTGTTGTATTCAAATACACATAATTCATCATTCCAAAATAGTTTTGTATTTTGAGTAAGACCTTCCGTATTATTTTTAACCCCTATTGCGCATTCCTCCTGATTCAGAGTGTATTTTGTTGGTGTATTGCAGGTCAGGGTATCTGTAGGCTCCTTGTTGATCGAATGATCGGAATGAGCGCATTGCATGCATGCAAATTTGAATGTCTCAAACTGTCTTCTTATTGGACAGATCACACGTCTGCTGTTGTATTGAAATGCACATAAACCCCCATTTCGATATACTTTTGTATTTTCAGTAAGTCCTTCCGTATTATTTGTAATACCCATTTCACATTCCGCTTGATTCAAAACGTATTTTGTTGTAGTATCACAAGGCACAGAATCTGTAGAAGTTGTGTCCGTGCAGATCCAAGAAGCGCTTTGAGGGATGAAAAAACCACAATATAATAAGTCAGGAGGGTAGAGTCGCACACAGTTTTTTCCATTTTCATCTTTATATCGTATAGTCCTTTCGAAAGGTGAAAAAACCAAGACATCATTTTTATCCATAGCTCCGGCTATACATTCATCAATTTCGTTGGTATAGAATACTCCACTAACATTGGGAAATGTTAGTGCCAGTAGCAAGATAAATACGCAGCTCATTTTTTAAAATGTTTTCGCTTTCAGTGTTGAAAGTTGAATACTTTCTTTCTTGATGTTTTTTCTATTTATACGTAAGTGGCTAGCGGCTTGTTCAGCTCTCTCAACCGATTTTGAAGATGTGAAACAATCTCATCAAAGTGGTTACCAAAATGTAAGTATGGTTCCAATCGAGATTGAGACAAAAGAACATGTGTTTCTGTCCAGCGAAATGAAGTCAAACCTCTTAAAATCGAAATATCTATCAAATCACCCAGTTCAGCATCTTTCAAACATTGCTTTATATCAATCAGTTCGATCGCTCTTTTGAGATCTTCAAAATCTATCAACTTGGCTTGCGGACAGCATACTTTTGGATCAAAGCTCCTAGAACAGTTTAAGCATTCGAGAGGATTTGCTCTTGAAATACAATTACAGCTCAAAAGCATGCTTTGTATTGATTTACGAACTAGATTGAATCCTAACACAAAATAAAATACTTCTTCGGTGATGAGTTGAACAAAAAGAGGATTCGAACGCTCTAAAGGAATGTGTTCAAAATGAGTCCTTATGAACTTAGGAACAAAATCAGCCAATGTATCAATTGACTTGAATCCTTGAGTTTTTCCACTCATGTTTCTGCTGTAGTTCAGAGATAAATGAAGCAACTTTTTTTGTAGCAGTTCTTTTATGGGTCTTCAGATATATTTGTCGAATCAATAGTTATTATCGGGTTGACTGAGTCTTCTTTTTCATCAAGAGTGTGAGCGTATGGATATCCTTCCGCTATCGCAAGTAATTTATCCTTTAGTCGTTGATAAGCCAGTTTGCTCTGACTAGTAGGTAATAGGTAGGGATTTAATCGTGCTCTCAAATTTGTTAACAAAAAGGGAGACTTCAAATCATCAGTGGAAAGATCCAAAAAAGCATTAATCCATTCATCATGCTCCAAAAAACCCATTTTAGCATTTTTCAAAACTTGTCTTCTATCAATCCAGTCGATAGCATCACCCAATTCTTTTTTGGTAGGTGTAGCACCTTCAACCATTTCAGCATATCTTTTGCAAGTGATACATTCGTCATCAACGTGTGAACAGTAACAGTTTAGTAGCGATAGATTGGTTGCTTGCTTGTAAAAACTTCCTCCTAGTACACAGTATACACATTCCTCCGTAAAATAAATCCTCAACATTTCATCAGAAACCTCAGCCAAAAAAGTCTTAGGTCCTATAGCATCGGAAGCTTCTTGGTGAGCAAAGTCTTCAACACGTAACATATTTGTTGTTATTCCGTTAAATTACAAAACGCGAATGATACGTTTTCAAATTGAAACACCTATTTAATCATTCATTACTTTTTCTTTTTTTTGAGGTTAATTGTTATGCTAGCTCATGTAGATCTTCATAAATGCTTTAATTTCAATCTGACAACCATCGATTGTGCAAGGTTTTACTTCTGATGAGCATTCAGTAAGTGCTTTTTCCTTACACTCACTACAGTAAATGAGATGACCACATGGAAGAGAGATATGATTTGCAATTACTTTTTTTTCATGCGTCTCAGACACATTGAGCGAGTTTGCTTTGCTTAGTCTGATCTTTATCTTTTTTTAACGAATCAATTGATTTAGCATCATTTTTTAAGTGTTGACGAATTCTCAACAGTTGTAAAATCATTTTCAAAAATATGTAAGGCTTCAATCATAAAACCTATTCGCTCAAAAGGTTTTCCATTTAACACTAAAACTTGTTCGATATCGTTTTGACTGTATCCTAGTTTTTTGCAAATAAGTTTCATTTCTTCGGTGTCATTGTTGTGCGTTATTTGTTTTACTTTTTCTCGATATTTTTCAACCCGTCGCTTACACCTTTTGCCTTTTTCCGTTCGCATGTAAACATCCTCAACATACTCTTCACCTTTACTCCCGAGTAAAAAATAACAGTCTGGGAACCATCGACAGTGTTCCTCCCACGGTAGATCACTCTCTTCCCATTCTTTAAGTTCACCTGAGCAAAAGAAGCATTTTACACTATCTCCGAACTTAGTATAGTAGAAACCTGCATTGGAAAGGAGTTTCATGGAGACTTTACCCTTCCATTGTTTGAAACTGTCTTCTCTAGATGTTTCAGTAGCAAAACGTGGTGTATCAGCACGATCAATTGATATACCTAGACGTAATACTTCTGCAGTTAAATCTCCTCTTCTGGTCTTTTGTTCCTCCATCGTATAACTTTTGACAATTGAGATGTTTTTCATTTCATCTGCAAGTAGTTTCCTAGGTCTATACAGACGATTGTGAGTGTTAAATCCTCTAACAAATCGACAAAACGGAAAACTTTTAGCGTGTTCTTTCATTGGATGTTCATCTTCATCCTTCCAGTTTAGTAATACCCCTTGGCAAAAAACACATCGAACAGCGTTGTCTTTTTCAAGGTTATAGAAACCAGCTGCAGCCATGTTTTCACCACAATGTTTACCTACTCGTCTCCAATTTGTAAGAAATGATTTTCTTCGATAACTTTCATCAAGCATTAAAGTCTCTCTTTCATAAAAAGAGAGTTCATTGCAAATGAACTTTAAAAAGTCCGCTGGGGAAAGTTGCGCAATAGTTTTTTGTAATTTTAATGACAAAAGACTACAGTGATTATCCGGATAAGTTGCGACGACATAAGTGATTGCAGTGGTATCAGGAAAATTTTGTTGTAAAAACAACGACGAAGTAACGAGTAAACTATCATCTATCCATTCGATGCAGTCTTTAGTATTTTCAAAGCAACTCCGAGTTTTTCGCATTTCTTTTTTTTCATTATAAATAGTGTTTGCTACATATCTGTTGTTTGTTACTCGACACATTATTTATATATAATACAAGTAGTAGCTTCAGTTATTACTCAAGTTGAAGTTTTGTTGGAAAGTTCTTTCCTTTTGATCTAGTTCGTTGTTATTCTAAAAAAAAATGATAATGCTTTATAGCAACAAAATAAAAAAAGACTAAGGTTTCAATCTTGTTTCAATATACTTGAATTGATTACTATTGTAATAGAATGTAAATACTTACATCAGAAATGAAGACTTGTCTTTCTTTTGAATTAAAATGAATGATATTCCTAGTAGTTTGAACTTGAGAGCTGCTTTCTATAAAATTCGGATGAAGAAGGAGTACTTTTTTCATTTTGAAGCCCTGAAATAATAAGAATAAACATAATTAAAACTTACATACAGCATTTTTTGATATCTTAAATAGTGAATAATCTTGTTTTTTGTTCAGAAAATGTCTTCACGCTTAAAATGATTACAATTGAAACGAAATATAAATACTTACATCACAAATGAAGACTTGTTTTTCTTTGAATTAGATGAATTATATACATAGTTGTTTGAACTTCAGCTGTTTCCTATGTAACTCAAATGATGAAGAAGGAGGGCTGTAGTAGATGATGATGTAGTAGATCTTCTTCCTTCAGTTACTAACGATGAAGTGAATGCTTTCTGTATGAAAACAGTGCTTCTTACATAGCTTAAGTTGCACTGCTATGAATCAGCATTATTTTCACATGAATGGAAACCGTTGCTTTCGCGGGAATAACAAAACTATTTTCACGCGAATACAAACCAATGTTTTCGCGGGAATAAATAATTTATTTTCACACGAATGGAAACCGTTGCTTTCGCGGGAATACAAATTTTATTTTCACGCGAAAACAAAGCAATGCTTTCACAGGAATAAACACTTTATTTTCACACGAATGGAAACCATTGCTTTCGCGCGAATAATTATTTTATTTTCACGCGAATACAAACCAATGTTTTCGCGGGAATAGATAATTTATTTTCACACGAATGGAAACCGTTGCTTTCGCGGGAATAGAAATTTTATTTTCCCGCAAATACAAACCAATGCTTTCGCGGGAATCAATATTTTATTTTCACGCGAATGGAAACCGTTGCTTTCGCGGGAATAAATATTTTATTTTCACGCGAATACAAACCAATGTTTTCGCGGGAATAAATAGTTTATTTTCACGCGAATAGAAACCGTTGCTTTTGCGGGAATGAACATTTTATTTCCACGCGGATAGAAACCAATGCTTTCGCGGGAATAAAACAATTATTTCAATAGGGATAAAACCGTTGCTTTCGCGGGAGTAAAAAAAATAATTTTCACGCAAATAAAAACCAAAGCTTTCGCGGGAATATCGCGTGAAAAAACTGCTGAGTCACAGATATATTATAAAGAAGGTTTCATAGGGTTAACTAGTACAGCTTTAGCTATTTAAGAACCAGTGTTTTCACACAGAAAGCATCCAGTTCTACAATAGCTAGCAAGGAAGCAACATCTACACACCAACTACCACATTTACTTGAAACTATAGAGACTTTCAGTCAATAAGGTGAGAATCACTAAATAATTCTTTAACATATATTGATAGAAAACTTCAACTAGATTTGCTATAATACTTCAGAAAGTTAATTTTATGTTTTAATATTTTGTTCTTATTAATAAAAGATCAAATAGTTTCACCATAACGCATCAGAAAAATTATTTTGGTTTTGATCATGTGTTTATTTTATAAATATCTAGTTAGTTTATTCTTTTCAAATATTTTTCAAATTCCAACCATCTGTTACATATTTTTTACTCTCTTTTCAGTTCCAACATATTAATAAAAGATCAAATAGTTTCACTATAACGCATCAGAAAAATTATTTTTGGTTTTGATTATGTGTTTATTTTATAAATATCTAGTTAGTTTATTCTTTTCAAATATTTTTCAAAATTCCAACCATCTGTTACATATTTTTTTACTCTCTTTTCAGTTCCAACTTTTCACTGAACGCTCTGAATATGAATGAAGACCGTAATACCTCATTTCTCTCAACATTCGAACTATACTCTGATGATAAAGAAAATATCCCTCCTGATTCACATATAATAAAAAGGAAACTGAAAACAGTTCGACCAAAGCCATGGGATTCGGATAGAAATAAAACGATTGACTATGCTTGGACTTTGAAAGCACCATCTCTTTCTCATCTTTCCTGCTTGTCAAAAAATGCTGCTAGTTTGCTCAATTCTTGCGATACCAATGACAGAGTAATGATTGGAAGGTTTCAACCACTTCACTTAAATCAAACACCATCACTTCTCGAGATAATCTCCATCGAAAGACCAGCTGAGGATGTATATAAAAACTTATGCATTATCCGCTACAATGTCGAAACATTTGGCAACAGGCGACAAGTGAGATCCATGGTGAGAAATGAGGATTATAACAAATTAGCTCCAACACAACCGGATGTTCCAAAACTGGTGGTTTTTATGGGATTCGATTCAGACAAGCATCCAATCTTTCACCCTATCAACTTTCCATCCAATATTTCCCTTGAGGAAGCTAAACAGCTAAGTAGATTAATAAAAAAAAAACACCTAGTCAGTTGATCAGTATGGTTCGTATCGCAACACTCTCTCAATTTGCTGTTGGAAGTGTAATCAGTTTTGAATCTCCTCAAATATCAACTCAGTTAACATTACCTAACGGAGAAGTGGTGATGGATGCGCTACTGGTAAACTACAGATGTTTGCAATACGATGGTTTGATGATGGGAGTTCTATATATACCTGAAAAACATGCTAGCGATGTCAAACGAATTGGAACAGGAGTCATACTTGTAAGAAATCGTGAAGTTAGTAGATTTGGTTATCATCGACATGATATAATCACATTCACAGCATTACAAGCGATAGAAACGGCTCAAAACCTATCCAACAAACTTGATGATTCCAACCAGATGAAGTACTTTACTACAGATGAGGTTGTTGAGAACAAGGTCTTAGTGCTTTCAATGGGAGCGGGAAACACATCTTCTACATCTTTGAGAGAACCAACACCCCCTGGTGAAAACTATATTCAAGAAAAGCAAGTCAGACAACACAACCTAGTGAGTGTTTTTTATTTAATGTAAACTAACTGATATAAGTAATACTTCCAATTAGATAGAATTTATTTATAAAGTAATTGTTTTTTTTTGTTTTGCTTTAGATAGAAGAGAGAGAATCAAAAACACTTGATGAAAATTATGCTCAAGAAAAAACAAACCGAACAATATAACTTGGTGAGTTACTTCCCTTTACTATATAATGTTAACTAACCAATGTAAAAAGAACTATAATTCAAATTCATGTAATTATTTTACATTTTTGTTTAATCATCCTATACTAATACATAACTTTTTATTTTAGTTCATTATGGAATCAAAAGTACATAGAACAGAAGTCTTCCTTCCTAAGTTATAACATCAGTACAACAATAGATACATACAAATGGATGAAAATCTCTCATCATCCACTATTTCATTTGAAATGATATTGGAACTATTTCAAGCTCACAATATTTAATATGTTCTCTTTATGTATCCCTACTTATCATACAATAAATGTATATATTCACATATTGTTTTATTTTTAATCATCGGATTTATTCAGTGTAGATGTAGCTCCTCTCTCCTCTCTTTCTCCTCTCTCTCTCCTCTCTCTAAAGATAACTAATGCTTCCCTTTCTCCTCTCTCTCAAGATATCATATGAGTAGGAATTAAAAAATTTATCAAAACTTGAATGTCATACATTCAAAATCTATGTACCCTATGAGTTAGAATTATGTATATAATTATGTACAAAAATTATCAAAACTTGAATGCCATACATTCAAAATCTAGCTGCCATATGAGTTCAAATTAAGTAAAAAAATAATCAAAACACAAATGCCACTTAAATACCACTCAAATGCCACTCAAATACCCCTCAAATGAAATACAATATAAACTCGGCGAATTCATTCAACGTCGTAACCCATTGCCTAAACCCCAAGGTGTAATCCTCAAAAAAACACTTGGTAGGGAGATCTGCTCATATATTACTACTGCTCCTTCCCTGCTGCAAGCTGACACTGCTGATGAAGAACCCCCATAAAACCTTTGCAGAACATTCTTCTTGGTTTCTTCCTCCTGTTTTTGACACCTTCACCAGTCAACTTAAGAACTCCTCCTCTTTTCCTTTTACCCTGGTTACGCGCTGACACCCTTATATGACCCTCCTGAAAGACTGGGGGTGACTTGGTGGCGGTGGCACCTGGCGGATCCCCATCCATATTATGCGGTGTTGTTGAATACAAATATAATTCAGTGATCTGCATTGGATTTGAAAACAAAAAATAGCAGGTTGGCGCAATGGTCTCAGCAGAGCGTGGCACATTATTCACAATGTCGGATGTTATAGGTGCAACAGGGCATGCTCTTCCCCTAGTATTTGTGTAGCCTCGAGTTAAATTCAAGAGTCATATGATCAAAGGTGCACCCACTGGATCACTGGGCCTGGGTGCTAAGTCAAGCTGGATGAAAACAGAGCTCTTTCCTGATGCATTAACCCATTTCATGAAACATATGAATGTCACCAAACGTAATAAGGCGCTCTTGATTATGGATAATCATAGTAGCCACGCTTCTTTGGAAGTTTAAAAGATGTTTATAAGTAATGGCCTGGAGATTTTCACCTTCCCTCCACACTGTTCGCATAAAAGCAGCCATTGTATGTGTCCGTATACGGTCCATTCAAGAAATATTACAACTCTGCTTCTGACTAGATGAGTTCAAATCAGGGTCTGCTGATCACCATATACAAAGTGGCAGAATCGGCAGGAGCAGCTTTCAACAAGCCTATGTCCATTGAGAACATTACAAGTGGATTTCGTGCAACTGGAATATATCCCTTCAACGATGATGAATTCCCCGATGACCCCTTTCTCGCTAGTGAGTGGCTTTCTAGTAGTGCTGAGGAAGCTGAGGAGTCTGAACCTCCAACAAGCTATAGCAGTCTCCCTAATAAAAGCAATGTCCTCACCATCCCCAAACCTACCTACAAATTCTAAAAGAAAAGCACAAGGAGCTTTATATCTGACCAAAACCCCAACCTCCAAAAAGCTGCCAGATCCTAAAGACACACACAAAGCTGATGCACCTGAGCGTAAAACAGGTGAGAAATGTTGCAGGAAAGCTCTACTTAGCAATAAACCAGAATGTGATGATGACACAAATGAGGCAAGGGAGGCCACGCCTGACTTGACAGATTCTGATGATAGCTATACTGAGGAACAAATGGAGCATAACGATGCAGAGGAGCAATCAAAGATTGAAGCAGGCAAATTTGCGGTGGTTGAATTCACGAGCAAGAGGAAAAGATTCGGCTATGTAGGTGAGGTGGTAGAGGAAAATGATACTATGGGGTGGAAGGTGAACTTCTACCGAGTTAAGGGGAACGAGACATTTGTGCACCCTGAAATAAGGAGTGAGGCAGTGGTTGAAAAAAGGCAAATCATCGGAGTGCTCCAAAACCGTACTATATCTTCTGGGACCACACCAAAGAATTTGAGTCAAATCACATTCCCAGTCAAACTGCCCTCTTCAGGCCTTGAGAATCGATAAATAGGAACTCACACCTAATCTAAACCCACTTTGGTGGAAAGCCCACAGCTGCTTGTTGTAAGACGAACTGTACATACAATTGTAGTGGGTATCATGCTTTTATTAATTACACACTTTTAGTTATTGTGTAGCCTGTTTGCAAAGCAATAAAACATTAGAAACATGGAAAGCGTAAAACCTGAACGCTTTCCACATTTAATCAGTATTATGTTTGTTGATGTCATTTGAGTCATTGAATATGTTTCCGTTGCAATTTTCACTATTCTCAATGCAATAACAAAAGCCGTTCAAAATACCTCGGGGTGGTTCAAAATACCCCTGGGAACAATTTTTAGGAAAATCAGTAAAGGGAAGTTTTACTTTTACTCAGTTCGAACCAGCTTTTGCACACATTTAGTAAACCTAATTTTAGACCCTATATGCGATTTTCATAGTTACCAAGGCTACGGAACTTGAGATATGGCTGTTGACAAAAACGATGTTTAAAATTCCCCGGTCACTCCTACTCATTGCTTTATAGGAGTTATCAGGCATGACACATTACACAAAGACTGTCTCAAGGCCAGTGGCCTCCTTTCTTACCGGAGCTGGCCAGAATTTCTCGTTGCTTTCTTATATCGGAACACATGCTAGGTTATACCAAGCAGCTAAGCATTAAATTACAAGGTAAGCCAATTTATTCTCGAGTATGCCGGGTTACTTTTGTTACTTTGCTTGACTGTTCACTGGGTTAACTATCATGAGTTATCTCACAATGGTCCAGTCCATAGTATCGGATATCACAATATGTTGCTCACGCATTACCTTCCTTCAATGGGCAATCTGCACTATTGGAAAAATAAATTTGTTGTTGCCTAGTGCTGCATTTTAGTCCCTAGTGTCTACAGAGACGTGGGAGAGGTAAAAAAAGCTATTGCTGCGGCTAGATAGAGTGAAGTTTACGCACATCTATTCCAAAACGTTGAGACTATATACGGCGGCCCTGCACCAACACCTAGAAGAGCAGGTCAGCAGACTCTAAGGGCCATCCACCCAAGTGGCACTGCAGAGGAGTATTACAAGCGAGTCTATTCTCTGCCCTATGTAGACCATCTCCGGACCGACTTGAAAAAAATATTTGTTGTCTCCAGAGCTTGTCAAAGGTTAGAAAACTTTACATGTCGTTGGGCATTCATTTGGAATATAGCATAATAAGCCACTGCTTACTTAACACAAGATTACATTATAGCTCTTGCTGACTTGTTGATACAGTGCGTCTAATGATTGCCAGCAGCCATAGCATACATAAAACAACTTTTTCAGTACCTCTCGTTTACAGTTACAACAAGCTTGTTTGTTTATTAAGGCTTCCATTTGGCGCATTCCAGGAGCATTTCTGTTGGTGTTGAGAATAGCTCTGGTGATAATCGGAATAAGTCTGGTGGTGGTGACGAGCCAAGCACAACCATGTGTATATATTCATTCTAACATCATCTAAAAAGTGACGTCGGATTATGGCATGATGAAATTTTGATGATTCTCTGACTGCATAATGAACATTTATTTTATTGTATTGATTTTATAAAGTAAACCTGCCATTGAAGGTGACAGTTTCAGTATTGAGTACTGTTTTGAGTGAATTTGTTTAAAAAAGCTAAATGAAAATGGCATACAACCTGATATGGTACAAATATTTCACCACAACGACACAAACAGCTTTTTTGTGAATTTTACAACTATTTTAATTGTAAAATCTGCTTATATGTGTTTAACAAAAAAGGGAGGAATGTTGTCCAACAATACAGCTGCCAAGTCAACCATTGTGAAAAACAGGTGTAACGTTGATGCTAAAAGTGAAGTTGAACTTATAATGCGTATTCACAATTACCGTGGCAAATTCAAAAACTCAAATCGAGAAGTCAGGTTTTTCAATTGCTCTTTGCAAGCAATGAAATTATTATCGTGACTTTGTCTGTGCACGCGTTACAGATTATGCAGCCCCATATTTATTTTATGGGGTGTGCATGTAAGGATATCAACGAATATGGGAAACATGGCTTATTCAACTCAAGTCGTTGTGGTTATGATCTGTTTTGTTTATCAGGCACAAAGAAGCCATGGAGTGTGGCAGGAAAAGAAACATTTCATTCATTTTACAGCAACATATGGGATGCCCGGATGGGTAGCTATGAATAAACTGATAGCAGTTTTTCTCAACAGAAACAAGGCCACGCTGAGAGCTCGTGCATATAATGTTTTGCATAAAAATGCAAATAACTCCACGTTCTGGCGCATAACTATTTATTACTTGCTAGTGTTAGTATCATGTTGTTCAATACAAATTGTATTAAGATGAATTTCAGGATAATAAATGTAGGGATGTCAATGTTACTTTAATAATCAATTTCTGATTCAAAAAAATAATGAAATGTAGATCACATTCAGAACTTTCAGATGCAGCACTTACAGTGTTGGATACATTTAACTGAAGCATTTCACCCACGTGATGCCTTCTCATTGATGCTATTCTTCTAAACAACAGTTTCGCGCCAATTTAGTCAGCTGATCTTAAAACTGGTTACGCAAAAAAGCAAACAAAAAATTTTGTGATCAAAACGGTACGGTAATTGATGAGTGATTTTACAAGAAATTTTTAATTAACACCTGCTTTAATAAAATAACCATTTCCATTCAGTTATGCAGAGCATGTGAACCTGTGGAGATACAAACCTAAACTTGATAGTTTCATTGCCAAATCGTATTTCTGTTATTCTTCTATTTGACAGAAATAATCGCCGATTACAATTTTTTTATTTTATTACTCACCTGAAGTCAGGAATTTTTTGCTTGATTAAAGCGTTTTATACCATCTATAACCTAAATAGGATAATAGAAGGGTCGTAATTATAAGGACAGACAACTCATGTAAGTTTGAATAATATACGGACTTCGGAAATATCAAACATCCAGGAGCCTTTTGTGCTGTCGCAATAGTTATATAAATGAATTCTCGGATTTGTTTGTTCTTTTCACTGTTTCAGAAAAATGTGAATTGCATTGTCTCATATATTCATAATGTCAAGCTGCGTTGATGCTGGCCGTTTTGTCTGCACTTTTGTCAACTTCGACTGTTTGACGCCAGTGTAAATGGCAAAACACCATGAAAATTTCGTCGTCGGTGCATGTCGGAGCTCTGTGGCAATGTCACAGAGCTCTGACAAATCGGCCGTGATAAATACAAGAGAGCGAATCAAAATCAGTAACACCATTCATTACGAAGTTCCGGTGCAGCAGACATGGAGAGCCTAGCAACTACAAATGTTTACTCGATGATTCCAAAAAAAGACATTGCATCTTCATTAAAACAAATAGACACATTTCAGTTTGTAGAAAAACTGCAAACTTATCAAAATAAATGGAATCACAAACTAGAAAACCATTTTTTTAAAGCCAATCAGGAGTATGTTGATTTAGCTAGCGAGTTAAACACCACTGGTATGTAGTAGTAGTATTATTTATTTATGATTTCAAAAGAAAAATAATAAATTAATTATCAACATCATTGACAATATTATATATTACTGATTATAAGAATTTTAGCTATAGTGATGATAATAACAATAAAGCTAAAAGAACTACTAATATTATCATATTGATAATAACAAAATAATAATTCTTGTTATAAATAATAACAACGGCAATAACTTACTATTTATGGCAAGAATAATAACTAACTTGACTATTATTTATTAATTCATGCATAGTACTCGCAACTACAATAATTATTCATCATTACTAGCCTGTGCGATGCCTTATATATGTGTTTTTTCCAAACTTAATTTCATTTTATTTCATTTTAGTCTGTTTTAGTTCAACTCTGCAAAGCTAAATATTCTAGCATTCGAACATACTACGTAAAAGAGTACAGCAAGGTAGAAAGCTGCAAAAAAAATCAGGAGCTGGGAATTCCGATGTGTATAAACTCAGATGGCCTCATTATGAGCAGCTGTCATTTATGGCAGCAACCGTTGCTGTTATCGATTCCACGAGTGGTTTAATCATAGGGCAAAGTGAAAGTCAGGCTGATGTGAGTTGTATTATTAACTATTTGCTTCAGTATGGTAATAATATATTATTTAACAAAACAAAAGTAAATGAAATTGGCTATTTTACAATATTCTTATAAAACATTATTTTAATATTGTTGTTTTTCATAGATTGACAGTGAATCAGTGTGTACATCACAAGATATATAGGTGGAACAGCAAGCCTTCAGATGCAGAAAAAGGAAAATTGATGAAAGCAGTGAGACAGAAAGCTGTGGCATCTGTGTCATCCAGTTTGGAGAAAATTGTTGAAAGTAGGAGCAACAGGAAGCAACTAAACCGCTTTGACCATTTCGGTGCATTTGTTGGCTCAGAAATCAGAAACATGTCACCTGACAAACATTCACTAGCCATGCTTAAGGTCCAAGAGGCAATTTATAATTTCACACGTTTGCCAGCCACTGTTCGCCAGCCGTTCAGTCAACGACCAGATAACCGACCCAACTCCCACAGTGGTTTTAACCATACACAGTCACATGATCATGACAGCTAAGCATTCCCTATAGCAGATGACTTTTACCCATAGACTGTTATAAACCATACTTATTGTTACTATTATTGAGCTTAATTTTTCAGAATACTAAATACATGAAATACTATTTTGACGTAGTGAGTTGCATTTCAAATAAATGAAAAATGTGTAAAAATAAATACATGTAATTCAACGTTCAATCATCATAACCCAAAGAATAAGCGATACAAATAACATGCAAATAACATATCAACAACCCATCCAGTTACATAGAAATGTAGCAACCGTGTGATAATTCAAGAACACTAGTCAACCTATACTACCAAGGCACAGCACCGGTTGCATTGAAGTACTGACAGTAACTGTCACGTATATTTCCAGCTCTATCACCATATCGATCGCGGACATTATCTAAACCGGGAAGTCTTTCATTCGCTGCGGGGTTGTCTTCTGGCAAATCCTGAGGAATATTATCAGCAGAAGTGTTTCTGGATTTCCAGATCAAATTGCGTAGGCAACAACAGGCAAGAGTCACTGATTGCACTTTGCCAGGCTCCAAGTCAATTCTTCGGTACAGAATTTGCCATGTCGAAGCCAGCATGCCGTAAGCAATTTCAATTAGCCGTCTGCATCTTGACAGCCTTTAGTTGAATATCTGAAACGTAAAGCTCTAAATTAATGTATGTAACAAAGGTAGTTATGTGGCTGTAATTAACTGTTTATCACTTTTTTCAATAAATGAAACATAGAGGACAACTCCTACTCTAAATAATGTTTGTTAGCATACAAACTTTGTACAAACATTTATGATAAGGTTTACATTTTATAACAGCAAAAAAGTTCCAAAAGTCTGCATGACACACATACCCTTCTCTCATTTGTCCGAGCACGTCCCGGGTAACAACGCATTAAATAGCTTTTTAATGGGAAAGCTTTGTCAGCAAGGATCACATAGGGGAGTGGCTCATGGTGCCCTTCTGGAGTTCGTGGATGTGGTAAATCAATTGTATTACTTTGGATCGCAGCTTCTAGGGAGCTTCTGGCATACACACCACCAGATGCTCTCCCTTGAGCGCCGACATCAACTTATGTAAACCTGTAACAGTACATTTACATGGACATGAAACATTCATGTAGTAGATTGTCTCATATTTTTGGAACAAAACGATTCTGCTTATAAACTTACGAGTAATTGGCATCACATAAAGCCAGGATAATAATGGATTCTTGGCCTTTATAATTATGGAATTCCGATCATGCATGGTATGGCTTTGTTTTGATGATATGCTTACCATCTAATGCACCTGAAGGTAGA
>CALYOO010000207.1:0-66776 GCA_945261195.1 Cryptosula pallasiana
AAGAAAGCATTTGCTTGGCACTTCTGAGGAAAATTTTTCTTTTGTTTCTCCAAGATTATTACTTGGTCTCTAAATATTGTCCTGTTTCAGGAGATAGTCATTCTGGCGTTATGCAGAGAAGAACTGCAACTAGAGGAAGTCCTTTGACCAGGAGAAATGTTTTTTCCAATGTGTATTATAACCAGCAGAAAGGCAGGCACTATGGTAAGTTTTTTTTTTCTGTATAGCTACCAAGAATAGGGTAGTGCGTGCAGGGTGCACTTATTTGGTTACAGCTTCATGATCACATTTGTTACAACTCTTATAAGAAGGTTATCTATCGATTATTTTGATTTTACCTCTCTAGTTTGCTGATTAATTGTCGTCACATTTTCCAGTTCAGTTGGAACCACAACAACACGACTTGGTCTGCTCAAAATAATATAACGCATGAGAATGCAATTCTGCTTTTCTAGCATGTTTCTTTTGAAATTGTGACAAAACCTTTATTGAAGATGACAATTTTTTTATTTTGTTGTTTTATACTTCAACAAAAACCATATTTTTTTTTCCATGGACAGTTATATTTAGGCTGTATCTGATACAATAAGATTATGCACTTTCTAAAGGTAATTATTAGAACAATTTTCTCATAATCTACTCGTTTGTCTTTAACACTAGCCATAACTGTTTTTTGGTGTTAAACAAACTTTTCAAATTTGTTTTTGGTATTGATGGATATTACAATTCTTTGCTCTTATTTTGTAGCTGCTCTGGCTCAAATGAAAAGAAACCTGCTTCTCCGTTAATATTAGGTGTAGCTCATTTACAGGCTCTAGTCAGCATGTGGCATTGCGTCCAAAACTTCTGGACAAGCTTTAAGATGTAAGTTCAATCTAGGGTAAATTGATCTGCTTTAAATGGATGGCACTACGGTTTTTACATTTTTGTTTATTTTTTTTTAAACTCTCACAAACAAAAAAGCCAAAGTTTGTATACTGGTCACTGTTTAGATTTTGAGTAGGCAACTCCAAAATATTGTAAGTCAAAACTTCGGATTTGCAAATTCGAATTGTTAAAGGATTTGTAGCTTTTTATGATATTGAAGTAACAATCATCCTACGGAAGCAAAGTCAACTATAAGCAAATTCATTTGTCTTCTTTCCGGCAAGCAGTGAGTGGGTGCAATCAAATAGATAGATACAACAACATTTGCAACAACTCATGTTCCCAATATGAAACTTTATCTGTCTTTTCTTAAATGTAATGTCGAGTTGAAAAATTATAAGATCTCTTATTTTGGAATTACTTTGCTATGATTAGTCAACTGTTGAAAATTGTGAGAGCATCAATTTATGTTCATAGTGATCACCATTGTAAAAATGGTGGCGGGTGAGTTTACAGTGAAACCCGCATAAATGGACAATGAAAGAATCAATAAACTTATTTTATCCATACCCCAGTTTAAAGGCCCTGTCATTGAAATTTTGAAAAGTGCTTCAAAAAGTCGATATTGTTATTTCTAGGTGGACCAATAATTTTTTCTCAACTTCATGACTAATTTGACTCCACAACTCCATGGCTAGCTTTTCATGAAAGCTCTGTGAAAATTCTTAAAGAAAGCATGTTGTTTCGAATCGGAATTTGTTCTGTTGGATTGATTAGCAGAAATTTTGTCAATCGTAAACCTAGATCGCATGCTATCAAAAATATATTATCAAGTAGTTATCTCCCCTTGTGAATGACAGAATTTTTTTAAATGTACTTAAAACAGCACATGAGCAACTTCCACTCATGCGTTTTTATTAATAAATTTTTTTAATTTTTTGAATGTAACAAAAACCCGAAAGTAATATTTCAACCACGGTTGATAAAAATTGAACCGTTTTTAAACATGTTTGTTCAGCTAGATAAAAAAAACCTGTTGGTTGAGTTAGTGTTTATTATTGGATAGCTTTTTTAATGATCATTGTCATTTACTGATGAAACATTAAACCAATGATAATGATTTTAAAATTTAAACCAAGCCAACTTAGTTATTTTTATTACAGTGAGTTATTATTTTGGTTAGCATCACAATAATAACAAATTACCACTATACTAATAATTATGCTTGATTAATGAGAAAACTTGAAGTTGTCATTGTTATTAAAATTTATTCACAATGTGAGTGAATGAAAAAAATGTATGAAATCCATCGTATTATTATATTGTTCGTTGCAAAATAACTTAGTATTACTATTGTATTTATATTTATAGCCTCCAAAAGCAAACTTGAGCAGTTCAATACCATCCTTAATTAGATGGTTTCTTTTTGGCTCTCCAACATCAATTTATGCAGGTTTCACTGTATTTATTCATCCAATTATTTGATTTTACCTATATTACCAAAGTCATGGCTTGGAGGAAGTTTTTGTCATAATGGGAATGCTCCATGATTGAAAAACGTAACAACTATGATATAACTGTCGAGTAATAGTTTTAATAACTTTTTTATAATTATTTAGAGATTTTGTCAAAAAAATTTGATTCATTTCAACTTTGGTTGTAATTTTATTATTTTTCTGGATATCTTGGATAATTTTAAACTTTTTTATGTCAAAATAGTTTGCGAAGATAAGTTTTTTAGATGTTTCAGACTTTCCGCTGTTTTAGAAGTATGCACAAATTTTTGAAGTTTTCGAACTATCTACATATGCTTGTAATTGACGTAGATTCATGATGAATTTTGATACTAACCACACGGCTTCAAAAAAGCTAATTTTTACAGTTTGCAAGTTTTGCATCAGTGAAAATTAGTTTGATTTTAGAAAGCAATGCTTAAACATCATACGAAAATTTGTTTTTCAGGAGTAGAATATTACAAACGTTTCTTGGCTATCGATGACAAAAACTGGTTGAACCTTTTGCATTTTTATCTCTGTCAAATGGAGATTTCTTTGTCTATGGCATGAAAGACTTCATTCTTTATGATAGGCAGGTTAATTTGTTACACACTAGAGCAATTGAAATACAATAAATTTTTCAAGGACCATGACAGATGCTCTGTAGTCAGTGACTTCAATTCTGTACTATATAACATGAATATAACTCAATTTTTTATGAAGCTTCAACTTCCAAACTAAAATCGAAAAACTTTGTTGATCATTTAGTGATTTTTACTTATTCTCAAGGAAATGTATAGTGTTCAAGATTTAATTAAAAATGTTCTTGAGAAAAAACACCGTAACAATTATGACTCTCACAACATTTCTTTCCAATCTCATGGTGTTATGAAAGTTCAACTGATCTTATTGCTTAATCAATTTCAAAGCCGAAAGTTAATACTATAATGATAAATATGCTTGGGTTGTTACGCTTTTACCCAAAAAGTTGGTCCTGTTACGGCCCGTGTACACAATAACTACTTTGCAGAAAAAGGGGAGGAAGTGCTGATTCAGAAAATAAACAATAAAAAGATTGAAACTCATTGCAATCTCCCTTTTTCAATTACGCATATCATCCCATATTGCTGATATGTGGAAAGCCCAAGTTCTATGTAAGCTAGCTGAATCTTTTAAAACTCATTTAAAGCTTTATACAACTTGATGAGTCATCTGGAGAAAAAATTGCACCTTGTTCAGCATTGATTGTGCCAAAAGTGATAATTTTGATGTTGAGCGATGGTTTATGACAACTTTTTCATCACTGGAGTTTTTGTATTTTTGTGTTAAATAGTCTTTTCCGTGATCAGCTTCCTTACGCAACGAGACAATTGCTTTTGACCCATTATTTAGTTGCCAGAGCTGTAAAAGTACTATTTAATAGATGGAATATATCTATTACTGATAATTACTTGGATTTTTAGAGCTAAGTTTGTATCATTACAAATAGATATTCATAAATAAAGGTCGCAGATGTGAACATCTTCAACACCCTAACAATTAAAATTATTCTGAATAAATAAAAAACTCTCGATTCATTTGAAGAATTCAAATTTTTTTTATAGGTTTGAAATGTCGTGAGTTTTTTCAACCTTGCCTGTTAGAATCACTTCCGAAGAATCAATTCAAAACTGATCAGCCGATTTCTTGATTTTAAATTAGAAGTTGTTTGCCCCTGTATTTCTCTCAGATGAGGAGAAAACTCTCAGTTTTATGAAAAGAAAGTTTTAGGAATGAGTTTCAGCCCTGATTTTACAATAGCTTCAAGTATATGAGAAATTTGTGTATTATTCACTCACACAAAATGTTTAAATATTTTGGTCTCCGTCAATAAAATTAGCTAACATCCGATGCAACATTTTCATCCCAGTTGATGATGAATTAAATTTGGTAAACCAATGACGATGAAATTTTTGTTGGTTCTAACATTCCTGAAGCTCAGTAAAAGATTTTATGAAGTAATTTGCTAATTGATGAAATGTTTTGTGTTTATTTTTACTCAAATTGTACATTTGTCTATTGCAGGTTCAAACTCGGGTGGCTTTCTTGATGCTGCTTCCAATTCCAATTACAGTTTTGAGTAATAAATTTAATCAAAAAATATTCATTTTGTTCGGAACTTGTGGGTCCACAAAAAGTAGCTCACTGAAATAAAAATAAATTAGCAAGTATTTTTTTATATTGTTCGTAGGTCACGAATGAAACAGAACACTAAATAAATTAAAAAGAGCAAGTTGATTTTTGTTCATTTTCATAAACTTGTTTTATATCCTTGAAAAATAATTCAAAATAATGGCAAATTTTGCAAATTTACTAAAGCAAGGGGCAGCTTGACAAACTAATCCAGTTTATAGCATTCAAAATGTTATTACTTTCTCGATTATTTTGAAAATTGAGAGTTATCTTCTTTATGATTTGTTCAGTAAACTATTACATTTCAATGAATATTATGTTGTTCTTAAACTAATGTTCCGTTGCATGCGCGACATAGTGAATTATGAACACCTATTATTTTTTGTGTTTGGTTCGACAAATAGGTCCCGAATACTCTTATTGTCGTTAAAAAACCTGTTAGTCGAAAGTCTGTAGCTCAGAACATATAGTGTATTACAAACACCGCTCTGGTACTTTTCATGGTGATAATCTGCCTAACACACTTATTCAATCTTTTTGATGGCTACCAACCTGAATGTCTATTGACTCAAGTAAAGTTTTAGTTTTCTCAAAATGGTGATTTTTAATATCACTTGATCACCAGTTATTAAGCAATTACTTGGAAATTTTGGGTTACTGGTTATTTGTAAATTTGATAGGCATGTGCCTGATAGCTAAGCTGTTCTGTGTAGCCTATTGTGATCCTAATATTCACATATTGATGTCCAGAAGAAATTGATATTGAAATATTCCAAGTCTATTCAGTTGCTATAGACAATAAGATAATAATAGAACGTAAAGGAAAGCATTTGCTTGTCACTTCAGAGGGAGTTTTTCTTTTGTTTTCTCCACAAATATTACTTGATCTCTACATATTCCCCTGTTTCAGGAGATAGTCCTTTTGGTGTTATGCAGAGAAGAACAGCAACTAGATGTTTTGACCAATGTAAATTATACTCAGCAGAAAGGCAGGCACTCTGGTAAGTGTTTTTTCCTTTGTCTTGCTACAAAGAATAGGGTAGTGTGTGCGTGGTGCACTGATTTAGTTACAGCTTCATGATCACATTCTTTTCACCTCTTATAAGAAGGTACCCGAAAATAAGTTTGAATATACCTCTCTATTTTACCGATAAACCATTGTCACATTTTCCAGTTCAGTTATAACCACAACAACACAACTTGGTCTGTTCAAATTAATGTAAAGCAAGAGAATGCAATTCCGCTATTCTACTCTGTTTCTTTTGATATAGTGACAAACCCTTTATTGAAAATGATAGTTCCTTTATTTTGATGTCTTTTACTTCAAAAAAACCATATATTTTGTTCAATGAACAGCTATTTATAGGTTGTCTTTCTTACAATAGGATAATACACTCTGCAATGGTAATAATTGGAGGATTTGTCTTCAACAATGGGGATAAACTTTTTTTGTTTTAAACAAAACTTTTAATGTTTTTGGTGCTAATGAATATGACAAACATCTTCATCTATTTTACAAACTCTCACAAACAATACGGATCAAATTTGGCAAATTTATTACTGTTTAGATGTTAGGTAGACAACTCCAAAATATTGCAAGCCAAAACCTTGGAAATCCAAGTTCAAATTGTTGAAGGATTTTTAGCTTTGTATAATATTGAAGTAACAATCATCATCCGGTAATTGTGCCATTTGGTAATTGTGATTGTGCCAAAAGTGATAATCTTGATGTTTGACATTACTGGGAAATATGTCTTCCTGTGTTAAATAGTATTTTCCATGATCTGCTTCCTTACGCGATGAGACACTTTCTTTTGACTAATCATTTAGTTGCAAGAGCTGTAAAAGTACTATTTATAGATAGAATATATCAATTAATGATAGTTACTTGGATTTTTAGAACCACATTTGAATCATTACAAAAGTATATTGATGATGAAGATTGCAAATGTCAAAATATTTAACCTAAAACAATTAAAAATACTTTGAGAAAATGAAAGAGTAATTTTTTTATCGTAGTTGAAATCAAAATTATCAGACAAAAGTAATTTGACTAATGTGAATTTTTTTTTAATAAATTGGAAAAGTTGTGAGTTTTTTCAACCTTGCTTGTTAGCCTTCAATCACTTCCTACGAATCAATTCAAACATGATCAGTTGATTTTTTGATTTGAGATTAGAAGTTGTTTGCCCCTGTATTTTTTCAGTTTGGGAGAAAACTCTCAATTTTATGAAAATAAAAAACTAGGGATGACTTTCAGCTTTGGTTTTGCAATGGCTTCAAGTATATTCGAACATATATATTATTCACTCACACAAAATGTTTAAATTTTTTTGTTTCTAACTATAAATTATCCAAAATCTCCCCTGTTGATGATGAACTAATTTTGCAAGCCAATGATGATGAGTTTTTTGTTTGTGTTAACGCTCCTGAAGCTCAATATAAGATTTTATAAAGGCACAGTTAACTAACGAAATGTTTTGTATTTAATTTTACTCATTTTGTACATTTGTCTATTGCAGGTTCAAACTCTGGTTGCTTCATTGGTGCCGCTTCCAATTCATACCAGCTGACGACATTCAAGTTCAACTTTCTCTTAGGTTGCTTTATGAGTATTATTCTTATGATTGCATGAAAAATAACGTGCTCTATGATGTATTGTAGAGATTTTATGACTAAATTGGTGCAACATGCTTATGTGAATGGCTTTAATTATTTTAAAACAAAATTGGTGAAATCTGTTTCAGGAATCTTTTCGATAAATCTCTTAAAGATATTGGTGTAGCATGTTTTATGAACATTGTGTAAACTTTTTATACCTACGTTAATGTAACATTTTCAGCAAATGTTTTCTAAGCATTTTATCACGACATTGGTGTAACCTCTTTAATGAATGTTTTGTAAAAAGTTTATTACAACATTGCTGTGACATGTCTAATGAATGTTTTGTAAACATTTTGTAGCGACATCGGTGTAATATTTTTAATGAACATTGTGTACACATTTTACAGCGACATTGGTGTAACCTCTTTAATGAATAAGTTGTAAACAATCTATAACAACCTTGTTGTGACATGTCTAATGGATGTTTTGTAAACATTTTATAACAACATTGGTGTAACATGGTTAATGAACATTTTGTAAATGTTTTATAGTGACATTATTGTAACATTTTCAGCGAATGTTTTGTAAACATTTTATCACGACATTGATGTAACATGTTCAATAAATGTTTTGTGGACATTTTGAGATGACGAATAGTGAAAACATTCAAAAAACATTCATAATATGTTTTGCGAGGACAATGGGTGTAAAATTGCGACAACATTGAAAGCCGTGTACGAAAAGTCATGAAATAAACATTTGCATACAATGTCCAGAGGACATTAATTGACATCCAGGCAACGTCGATGCAACGTTATTATATATCATTGCCTCAGCATTGTGCGAATGTTTGCGGGTAACATTGGGAATAACCTTGGATTAATGTTTGAGGGTGTTTGCAGAAAGTTGTGAAATAAATGTTCTGCTCACAATGTTTAGGGAATGTTGATGGACATCATGGCAACACGATTACAACATTTTGAATTATCATTACATAAACATTGCATAAATGTTTGTCCACAACATTGGGAAAAACGTTTAAATAACGTTCAAGGGTGTCTACAGAAAGTAGTGAAGTGAACGTGCTGCGCACAATGTTTAGGGAATGTTGATGGACATCCAGGCAACATTGATACAACATTTTGAGTTATCAGTACATAAACATTGTACAAATGTTTGTCGACAACATTGGGAATAACGTTTAAATAACGTTCAAAGGTGTCTACAGAAAGTAGTGAAGTAAACGTACTGCGCAAAACGTTCAGGGGATCTTCACCGACATCCAGACAACGTTTGTACAACATTCACTTGCTTGTTGGGGAGCTTACTTTCCACAGAGGTATTCAAATTGCGCAGGAGACCGAGGAAGCAGCCAAAGTTGCCCAAGAGACTTCATGGCACCCAGCCAAATGTCACAAAAGCTTCTTCCAAGACAAAGACTTCAATTCCACGGCACAAGCATACACGAGATCCAGCCAAAGAACAACCGAAGAATCCATGCTACAGAACTGATGGAATGGGACATGGACTTTAAACTTGTTCCCAGATAACCAAGTGCAGTTTTTGTTCAAAACTTGGGCATATTGAGAGAGCTTGCATTAAAAATAAAAGAACTCAGACCAAACCAGTAAAAAAGACTTTCACACTGCACACCACATTGACTTCTACCAACTCTCTTCCAGGACTACATGAGGAGATAAAACTACAAGGGAACAGTCTCACCGTTGAGTTTGACAATGGAGCCGGAAACGATTTTATATCAAAAGATATCTGAAAGCAATCAGGAAAATTTGTCCTTCAGCCTTCACATGTGAACTACAAATAAGCTTCAGAACACATTATTGAGACTATTGGAAGATGTGGAATTAAAGCTAGACTACCTTTTAAAGAAGACACAACTCTTCAGTTTGTAGTAAGCACTGTCAAATGTCTCAATCTACTGGGACCATCAGTTATTCAAAAATCGCATCGATGATAAATGACAGGAGGAAATCAGATTTACCATATCGAGCGATTAACCTGATATAGCTTTGCAGAAAAAATGTAGAAAGCCATGTGGTGAATTTCCGGATTTGTTAAAAGATTAACTTGGATGTCTCGATGACTACGAGCTGAAGATTAAGTTCAGATCTTAGGCTACACCCAACTGCAGATTCCACTCAGTACTGTTTTCACTACTCGATGACTTAAAGGATGTGTAAACCCTTAGTGTTTTCATGTTAATTTTATTTCTTCATGCTATTACCTATCAAGTGATTTATTGCTCAACTCTCTCGGTCATCTAGAAGGCAAGTTATAGGTATTTAAAAGTGCACTAATCAGAAAACGCTCACCTGGTAAGGTAATGACGTAGATGACTGTCGGAAGTGAAAAGAAAGCGAGTAACTAGGCGGGCTTGAGCGCTTAGAGATCATTGTCCAATAATACATTGCGGTAGTATAGTTAGACATGTAAGAAGAAAGATCGTGATAGTTTGATACGCTGATAGAAACCCCTAAGAAATGAAAGGGCAAGATCACAGTCGTAGATAGGTGGACGGCTGTGAATGTGAACTACTACTACTAGTACTACTACTACAATTAGTACGATGATTTACATACTTATACTACTTGCAACTTCTGGTTAATTATAAATGCTATCGCTGTAGCAACTGTATATCCGATCTCTTTTTATTATCAGCAATGGCATCCACGCCCAAATCAGACGATGAGGATTCGTTCACTGAGGTATGGTAGGTGTTACCTGCCTTCTGTAAACAACAACAATAACATTTACTTTTGTTATTATTTATAATAATAATAATTATTATTATTAAGCAAATTATTATTATTATTAAACAAATTATTATTAAACTAATTATTATTATTAAACAAATTATTATTATTATTATTATTAATTGAACAAATTATTATTATTATTATTAAACAAAATTTTATTATTATTAAACAAGTTATTATTCATTAATTAATAATTATTATTATTAATAGTAATTATTATTATTATTTTTGTATTATGAATTATTACTACTATTGCTGTAGTGTAGTAATTATAATAATAATGATAATTATTATATTATGCAGTAGTAGTAGTAATTATTATTATGTATATAAATACGATAACCAAATCAAATTATTATTATTATTTTTAATTATTAAATTAATAATTATTAGATAGTAGTGTTATACTTATTATTTATAACTATTGATATTATAACTTTCTGAGTATAAGTTACCAAAACATTGCACCATAATAATAAACAAGACAACTGCATTTTTTTAATTATAATATATTATTTATATAAATAATAATTATTATTATTATTATTATTATTATTGTGAGAGACGCTGGCACTCCTCATTAGAGAGATGCCATATTGTTTACACATTTACCTAGTTACTACGAACATTTACATTTATATTTACATTTACTCTCCCTGTACTTTCTATGCTTGCCAAATTGTACAATTCTATTTACAATCGCTAAGAGATAATTAAATAATTATTATTATTACTATTTAGTACATTTTTCCACGATCGTTAGCAAACTACGCTTTGGTGCTATGATGTAAGTACAAGGCGTGGCTTATACATGATTTTACCCGCCCTATCTGTATAAATATCTGTGTTAGTAGCAATAAAGTTCAGAGTTAGCCTAGCTCTCGGAAGATTCTCTTGCACAAGAAGCAGCACAGCTATAAGCTACAAAACTACAAGCGCTGATAAGGTCGGCTATTGGCAAGCATGAGGCTTGGCGGAAAGTGAGAACGGTTCGCCCTCTTATTGCGCATTCCCTTGCTACGGTAAGGAGTGCGACACAAAGCACCTGGTGCCCTAATAGTTCGCCCCCTACCAAACTCGGACGATAAAGTTCGAAGCAGCCAAACAATAATTATAGCATAATTATTGTCGACTGCCAGTAGTTATTCTGCACCAAATTCGGCCGCACCCATAAGTGTACAAGTCAGCAAAAGCTCTCCAGCAATAATTACAAATTATTGTACACTGCCTTGATTGAAAGCTGAGCACATTCGGGAAGTGTACAGGTGGCTACCACCCAGACATAAATTCCTGTACATTATTATCATTATAATAATAGTTATTATTAATTATATTTATTATTAATTTATAGGATGATTATCAAATTATCAATTCTAAACTGGAGTGATTGAGATTATATGTAACGAAAAATTCACATCTGACTATTAAGAATTATTGTTAGGATTTTTGAGAGCTTGGTTTTTGTTATAATAGTTGATTTATATATATATATATATAACAAAGGAATTCAAAGTTTGAAACATAATTTCACTATTATTAGTAGCTCTAGGTAAAATAAGGATGTGTCTGTTGCTGTTGTTATTCGACACCATTGTTTTTGTATTATTCATTTGCGTAATAGTATAGCTATCAATAAAAAAAATAACGGGACAGCGGGATATTTTCTTTTTATTGTCATGTTTTTCCCAATTGCAGAGCTCTGTCATACTGCATGAGGTGAAAGGGTACCAGTTTGAGCCTTTTGGTGAGGCAATGGATGAAAGAGAGGATGATGTCCTTGAGTTGCAGAGTGAACGAGAACAGGTACATCCTAAACTCATTGTCAGACATGTTTCTATTGGGATTCAGGTTGAACGCTACTCGTATTTTCTATCAAATCAACAAAATGTATCATGTGGTTTGGAAATGTTCACCAAGTGTTTTGGATTCACCAATGTAGGTTATACCACAGTTTAAGGACACGAGCCAGTGGTGTAAGTGCAGTTGTTGCCAAGTGATGCCCACCCGTCTTCAAAACAGATGTTGCCAAGTTATTGAAAGCTGCAAAAGCTTTATGAATGGTAAAGCAATTAGGTTAGTAAGTTAGTAAGTGTAAAGATTGCCAGAATTTTTAGGCAGGTGCAATGACAGTCAATTGTTCTGTTTTGCGTTTGCTGAAGCCCGACTGAATGTGTTTGAATCAAGCAATTAGTAATAAACTGAAATCACCCATAAATTTATTCATATATTGATATTGTAGATGTATAACGAATCATGAATGGTTTCATCAGCTCTTGGCAGATGGTCCACTCCACATCACATATGTTGGATATCTACGCTATCACGGTGAGTAACGAAAATTAGTTAGCATCAGCTTTGTCCGTAATGGAAGAATAATGGTGAAAGTTAGTATATATAGCTATTTAAAAAAAATAATAACCTATGCTTATATATGTCTTGATGGTTCTTAACTTCTCTGGAAAGTGTGTCCCGCAAGAATAACTTTTCTGCAGTATCTGTAATCAAAAAATTTATTTCAGATGACGTATTCCCAAAACAGCCCACTGAGCAGGATAAGCAAAGAAAGAAACGATTCTGTGCGTATATTTCAATGGTATTTTGGCTATACACAGAACTGAAAAAGAGCCAGCGCCGACCATTGCTAGCTTGTATGTACAGTGCCATACAGGTCATGTTCCCACCAACAGCTAATGAGGAGGACTTTGCAGATTGGCGCTTTTCTGAATATGTCAACTAATAACAATAAACCTACTATCTAATTGGCTTTTCGTCTTCGTCTTGATCCTTCCTCTTCAACATCCCCCTCTAACACATGGTGAGACTTGTGCTTCAATCCTCTTGACTTCTGGCGTGCTATAACCTCCTCACGGCTTATTTGTTCACCAGTTGAAGCCAGCGTGGGGGCTGTTGATGACTTAATTGGACATGTAGTGCCACTCATTATGTGGTGCTCTAGCATCAGAAACATTTCATCACGTTAGTCTGAAAAAATGACACTTTATTATGTGTATTATATAGATATATCACAGTTACATACTGGATGGATGGATATGGCCAGCATTCTAATTTTTAACATTTTTTTTACTATTGCTGTTTTCTGCCTACAAGTCACAAGTCTGAACTATTTTGAAAGTAAACTGACCATAACTTGCTTCCTCCTTCAGGTTGTAGCTAGTTCTTGTAAGATTACTGCATTTTTTTCTCACCATAACAATTCTATCACTGCCGTCTCTGTTTTTTTATTTGCCCTCAGAGCATTATCATTCTGGTGCATAGCAGTCAATAAACACCTGTAAAGAAAACTCTGACTAGTGTGATTGCTGAGAAAATCTTTTATTCTTAATTGTTATATTTTGTATGGGACTAGAATTTCATCTCTTACCTAGATATCATAGAGTCGTGGCCAAAGCCATAATTTTTGGGGCAATTTCGATTTAATTGGCTATGGTATGACTCTAGATCTCCCGTGTCATATAGGCTGCATCTGCTGATGGCTGCTAACATCTTCTTCTCCTCTAGGATGGGCGTGATCTTGTTTGCAAGAAACCCTCCTACGCAGCACAATAACATACAATTATCAAAAAAGTATTACTGCATCGATGAGTGGAATTGCCATCTGCAAAAAAATTGCCTATGTACCTTTTGTGAAGTAATATCGAACCATGTTTTTGCCGTTCTCTTGCCAAGTTCTTGGGAGCAAACCGTGTGAGCATTGCATGAAAAGTTTGTTGTTGGGGTGCTCGTGAACATCCTGTAAATGGTTGATCATTGACAGCCACTGCTCTTGACGCAAATCAGAATTAGGAGTTGTGACTTTTACTGTCCAGTACAAATGGTTAGTAATTGCACGAATCCACTGGCCAACTTTTCTATAGGCAGATGTTTTGGCCAGTTCTGCAAGCTTCTTCTTCAAACCTAGCAATTTTGATCTGAAAGTTGTTATCAGTTAAAAAATATACAATACATGGCCTGAACAGTGGTGAAACCATCATTTACCACAATTTTTTTCAACTAGTAAAGCAGTAGTACTTGCAAGACCTAGCTGAATACTAAAGGCTCATACTTTTTACTACGTGCCAAGTATCGTAATAGTGAGCTATGGTTGGCTCTTCTTTCCTCATGTAACTGTCCACAGCAGGGTGGCGATCAGTGGTCAGGCTTCTCACTTTAACATTTTTGTGCTTCAGTTGTTGCAGACAACGCTTCAAACCATCCAACTCCATGGCGTTTGAAGATGTGCATTCTGATGACTGCAAAAATGTTACAACAATGAGATACTTGCAACGACTAGCACCGGTAACTCCATATAATTTAAACAAAACTATATAAAAACTTAAAAATGGTTTTGAGATATTCAAGTTCTTGGAAGAAGCCTTAGTTTACAAAGGACAACTGTCGGATTTGCACCGACCATGAATATCAGTGACGCACCAACAGCTACAGATGGGTAGGTGTAGAAAATGCAACATACCGCGTTGGTTCCAACTAAAATTCATGCAGTTAGTATTTTTTATGACGATCGACAGTGAACAGCTATGAGTATGCTCAATAATTATCAACATAACGTTGAACATGCATAACAGCAGGCAAGGATAAAATAGTAGCAAATGCAGTACAAAAACTATTATATTCTAACCTTTAGAACTTGGACAGCTAGGACTTTCCTTGTGTGGGTGTCCATCAGGGAATACGTCCCATACAATGCACTGTGACCAGGACTGTCACAACGACCATCTCCAGCCACATTAACAAAATTTTCTTGCAGTCCTGTCAACAGTTCTCTTTGCTGCATCTTGTAAGATTGGCGAATAATCTACACAATGTAACAAATATGTTGTAAATAATAATTTTGAATCGACATATATTACTGATAAGCAGTAATTGTCAATAATCAACGGTGAGCAATAATAATCTAGTTGTGGCTCACCCCATGGAGATATTTACGCTGGTAATTATGATAGGTTTGAATGGATGGAGTACGAATGCCAATTGTTTCAAGGAAGCGCAGAGAGAAGATGGGCATGAGTCCATTGAATAAAATGGAGCCTGATATAGACGCATTGATGGAGGGTGTCCTGAAAAAACAGCATACAAAGCCCAGTGTATGATGTACACATGTGAAAACAAGTTTGATCTAGGAAAAGTAGATGGAGGATAACATTTCAAAAATAGCCTCACCTTCCATACTTGGGGCTGGTCTCAAATGTGCTCTCATGTCTGCAGTTTAAACAGTTTGTGGTGTACTTTGTATACGCTCCCACTACAGACTTTTCCAGAACGCACACTCCAGTAAAACAAGCACGACAGTAAGAAAGCAGCTGCTCAAGACTGCTCTCTTCGACAATTACCTTGGGAGAGTCGAAGAATTGTCCCTTCCTGTAATGGTTACAAACAGGTCAGCTTTTGTCAACTGCAGAACATCATTTTGTTTTATAAATTTGGGTAAAGATTAGCAGGCAAAAATCACGATGACACACTTGAATCCGCGCACATTTACTAATCTAAAAATAATACGATTTCACTAACGTTGATGATATTGAGAGATGATCTTCGTCTTCTGATGTTATGACGTAGTCACTGTCATCATCATCACACTCATCTTCTGAACCTGTGCTAGGCGACTCAACATGAGATGCTGGTGTCTCTTCTGCTGTAGTGTTGTCAGCAGGTGTACAGTCAAGCTGCTGATCAAGACTAAGTAGAGAAAACAAAAAAATTCAGTTCTCATGCGTATTACTACATAAATTCATGTTAGATCTGAGGTAACATCACATACTTGCCACTGATCTGTGTATCACATGAGGTGGCAACACTGCGTTTTTTTCCATAGTGCAGATATTTTCTGGTCTGCACCCCAACAGTGCGCCCAGTCAGCTTGGGAGGAGGAAGTGTAGATGGTTTACGAGCATTTTGAGGTCGAGCGACGAATATAGTTTCTTGAGTAGGTAGCTCAGGGGGTTTACTGCAGTAGTGTAAAGAAAATTAAAAATGATATAGAACAAATTGGATTAAAATCTTAATTAAACATACATTCAATTAAATGCCGCTACACACTTGTCGTCACATACCGCAAAGCTTCTCTAGCAACAGCTCGCCGTTCTTTTTGGCTGGTTGCCTCTGGTTGCTGAACCGTGACAACTGTAGGCACAGCTGTTTTCTCTAAACATAACCTGTGAACGACAAGGTAGAGATGAAACCGAACAAGCCAGAAAAATGATTAACTATGCGCAATAACTATCATAATACTGTGACAATGCCAGCGTTTATATTCAAAACTCACTTGCTGGCTAGTCCTGTCTGGACTTGGTAGTAGTTGGTAAATGCTGCTGGTGCAAAATGTTCAGCACAAATCCTTGATTTGGTGTCGGGTTCAAAGTTTGGCCTCCATAAAAAAAAACTGATATTCACCTAATTATTATTGCGTATTCGAACTAAGATTGCTACTGTATTTATAAAATTTTTATACTGTACCATTTGTGCATAAATAATGAATACACTTAGTACGCATTTATAAAATGAATAAGCTGTAAAAGTAAATAGTTTTATCCATATATAGAAGTTATAACTTCAGTCATGATAAACAAAATGCACATTTTTTATATAATAATAATAATGAAATTAACATAATAGTGGCATTCATTTGTTTGTTCATCATAATTATTAATTGTTATCCTTGTAGTAAGGCAAATCCTATAGCTATAATCAAATTAAAACATTATTATAATTATTATTGTACTAATTCTTTTTTAAGATCTGTGCATATATAATGAATACACTCAGTATGCATTTGTGAAATAAATAATCTGTAAAAAAGTAACTAGTTCAATTTTCATGTATAAGTCATCAGTTAATCATGATGATGAACAAAAAAACCATCTCATTTTATATAATAATAATGATGATACTGAATTATTGTTTGTAATAAATACTACTTATACTACTATTGTTATCACAGTAATAACTACTTGCTAACTACCAACTGCTAACTACTAATTGCTATCTATCAATAATAATAATAATTATGTCAATTAATAATAATAATAATAATAACAATAATAACAATAATAATAACAATAATAATAATAAATAATAATAATAAATAATATTAATTTTTTTATGTATTATTATAAGACAAAAAAAATGAATGAATATTATTTATAAAGAAAAGACAACTGCAGCATTCAGCTGTTTGTAAGCTGCTTATACCCTGAATGAAGCTGAAGTTGTTGAAATAAAAGTAAGATGATACAATCAGAAGATGATAGATTATGATAACCTTGTTAACTCTAACAAATCTTCTCCAAGAATTGAAGAGTTTTATCTTTAGGAAATTTGAAAAACCGATCTGTTCTGTCACAGTCTTCAACTTCACAGCAACGAATGACCGCCCTGGTAGGTGCTGAAAAACTTGTAGAGGACGACATGATAGCAGTAGTAATAGAAATAATTATTTAGTTATCGATAACTGCAAAATAGTATAGTTCTAAGTAGAACACAACACGCACTGGTTTTATTAGAAAATCTGTAACCGTTTCTTCCACCTACGCGTGTCAGATTTTGACTAACATTTTGTGACTACGAAGACGTCGTGCAAAATTTAGACTAAATAATAAGAAATAAAGTTAATGTTTTAGAAGGTTTCTATATTGAAAGTTTCTTAAATAATTTGTGGGATTGAACAAATGGTAATAAATGTTATATTGGTAGATTATATTTGCATACTTCTTTTTAAATTCTGAGTTTAAAGCTTGAAAGCGACTACTTGTTTTATACATGTTTGAATGGCGAGTGGTCGCTGGCGGAGATAACTCCCAATCAGCTACGTCATTAAATAGGCAAATTTTTGGCAGTAAAATATTCGAGCGTTTTCGAATTAGTGCACTTTTAAATACCTATAACTTGCCTTCTAGATGACCGAGAGAGTTGAGCAATAAGTCACTTGATAGGTAATAGCATGAAGAAATAAAATTAACATGAAAACACTAAGGGTTTACACATCCTTTAAGCAAAGCTTGTGTTGCATAAATTCCAAAAAATCATTTGGGAACCAACACAATTCAATGATTATAGCACACCAGTAGTACTGGTGAAGAAACTGAAACTACCAGGTCAAGTGTCAGGAGACATCAGGGTTTGCGGAGACTATTCTAAGATGGTAAACCCTCAACTGGAAACGCACAGAGAGCTCATCCCACTTCATGAGAATTTGATCAGAAGAGCAGGAGGACATGTATACCAAAATAGATCTAGCGGACACCTACAATCAAATACAAGTAGCACTCTAAAGCCAGAAAAGATTAGCTATGTCTACACATCAAGGGGTCTTTTTACAGAAAAGATTACATTTTGGAATCAGTTCAGGACCAGGTCATTTCCATGAGATCATGGAGCAGCTAACACAACTTCCAGAAGTTGCAGCCTACTTGGATGGTATTTTGGTGAGTGGAGCAGATAGCAATGGCCATCCACAGAATATGACTGTTGCAAAGATTAAAAGACAAGAGACTGAAACGTCGAATAGACAAATGTTCATTTGTCCAACCTGTAGTAGAGTATGTGGGACATAGGCTTACTAAAGAAGGGCTAGATAAAGGAGAAAAAGTTGATGATGTTCTGCGGATGCCTCCACCTAACAATTTATCAATGTTATGATCTTTCTTGGATCTACACGAACAAGGAAGAAGGAATCCAGAAACTATTCAGTTGGAGATGCTTGCATCCACTCTACCATGGACTAAGATGAGTTGACTGACAAATACGTTATAAAATTAGAATCAGTCCACCAAAGATGCCTGACTGGTGCGCCGCTTGCAATTGTCTTGATAATAGTGAAAGGCATCCCGAAATTTTTTTTTACAGGTCAGTAACATAAAAAAATGAAACGATTAATTTTGGTTTATCCTACAAGCATTATTCTTTCACGCATACATAACAAAAATGTGAAATATTTTTGTGTGCTTGTTTCCCTATGGACAACAAAGAAGTGTTACAAAAATAGACAAGATCAGCAAGGCGAATAGGATTTGCTCCCTCGGCTCATTTAAAGATCTGTTCAGATCACTCTCCGGAGCAGGCTTACCAACCCAATGGCAATTGCAAAAACGTGCAGCCAAGTTCCGTGCCTTCTAAATTTGATTTCCCAATGCATTCACAGATGCTTTGATAATATACTGCTTCAGTATTGCAACTTGAAAGAGAAGCGATTGTTATCAATACAACTTTTCTCAAACATGTTTTTAGAACTAGATGCAGCCTCAAAGAAAACTGAAAAGAAGATAGGAGGAAAATTTTGCACCATCTGATGATGCAGTGGAGACGGCTAACACTGCGCAGAATGAGTTCTTATCCCACTTATATCCCACTTGCATATGTTAGGATAGAAGCGCTATCCATACTCTATACCTTGGTTATGCCAGTCTTATCCCACCTTATATATCCTAATTTCTTTTGAGTTGAAGCTCTGCCAAATTGTTATTTGATTGATCAACTGTTATTTTAGCGAACTATCCTAATTTTGGAAAGACTTGAACATTTTGATGCAGAGTTGCTTTCTTTTTTTCTTTTTGGTAAGACAACTACTGATAAATTAGTGCCATTGATCCTAACGGCTTAGCAGAGGCTAGCTTATGATTCGTCTGCGTAGTCCCCATCAATTGTAAAGGGAACTATAGGGCTAAATTTTTAGTACTGAAAACTAGTTATTCGCCGGCCCATGTATTATTATTATTTATTAGCAGCATGTCCGTCCGCGTTTAATCACTCGGCCAACTCCTCCACTGCCTCAATTCATCTAATTTTTTTCCTTATTCCATTACTGTCATCAGGTATATTGAAGTAAGTCTAACTAACTCAATTTTTTTCTTAAAGCATGCCAGCACTGATCACTTTTTGGTTGAGTTTCTGAATATTCAAGTCTTAAGCAGCAGATTGATGTATTAAATAACCCTCTAGGCCTACTCAGTCCTGATTTACAAGCTTGCCAAAAAGTCATTGGCCTCAAATGCTCGTCGCATCAGCCGAAATTTAGCTTACTATAACTTCCATTGATTGCCGTGTACGTCATCTTCGGGATGTGGGCGTGGTCAATTATAATAAATAATAGCAAACTTTTATAAATGAAGTTACATCGTCTGCGTTTAAAATGAAATCTGATTGGGCAATTCATTTAGTCTTAGGTCTGATGAAGGCCATTGCAACAGGAATAAAGGATCCTTATGAAGACACCCCATCAATAATGGATTCTAAGAATTATTGTTGAGATTTATTATTACGCGCCATTTTTTATCTAGTCTGAAATTGCACGCTGCACGCGTAAAAACGGAATTAGTTGTTTCTATCAATATGGATGCAATTAGTGCACACACATAGTTAACGAAATCAACGCTTGTTTATTACGCAATTTTCTTATGTGAAATGGCAACAACAAGAGACGATTGCGGGATTTGTCAGGTTGTCTAATGTGATCACAATCACAAGGGATCATCTCATCTGATACTCTTTACATCAATAGGATAGAAAAAAATTGTGCTTCTTTTGGTGAGTAAGGGAACAATAAATGTTTTTCATACAAGAATGGACAGTAGTATGTTGGTAGAATAATAATAAATAAAATAATAATAAAAATAAATAACGGGATCTGATTGGTCAAATAAATACTGCGCAGCAAAGAAGTAAGTCCCGAAGATGACGTCAATTTTAAGCAGTGTAAAAATTGGCGAGCATTTCTGGAAGAGGGCTATTTTGCAGGCTTGCAGATCAGCACTCAGTAGGCCTAGAGGATTGTTCAATACACCAATCTGCTGCTTAAGACTTGAATATTCACAAAATCAACGAAAAATTGTTCAATGCTGTCATGCTTTAAAGTGCTTGCATAATACAGGGTGATCAAGCTCAAATACTTCCCTGGTTCAGCGCCAGTAGTCAGTGAGTGAGTATTATTATTATTTATAATTATTATTATTTATTTAATTTATTATTATTAAATATTATTATTATATTATTTATTAATTATTATAATAATTATAATGGTAGTTAGTAGTGTGTAGTTGTTGTTGTTTGCAGTCAGTCAGTGTCTGTCTGTGCTACCAGTTGTAGTTCTACTACTCTACTGCTGCTGCTACTACTACTACTAATAATAATAATTAATAATACTACTACTACTGCTGCTGTACTGCTACTACTACTGCTACTACTAGTAGTGCTATTAGGAGTAGCATTATTAGTAGTAGAGGTCTTAGTTAAAAAAAATAGTGGTAGTGTAGTTCTTGTTGTTTCAGTCAGTCAGCGTCTGTCTGTGCTACCATTAGTAGTTCTGCTGCTGCTACTACTACTACTAATACTACTTACTACTGCTGCTCTGCTGCTGATGTCACTGCTACTACTACTGCTACTACTAGTATTAATAGGAGTAGTATTAGTAGTAGAGGTCCTAGTTAAAAAAATTAGTGGTAAAAAATTATAATTTATAATAATAATAATAATAAATAATACATATATATGTGTGTGTGTTATAGCTGTTATGGTGAATACATTGATGATAATAATAATTATAATAATTCAATCATTTTATGTATTTATTTCTACATAATAAGTGGATAATAAATTATGATAATCAATTATAGTATAATGATAATTATAAATTATTATTGATATAATCATTAATAATAATTATAATAATATTATTGTTGATGAGCAGGCAACAACATGAAATTTTAATAAATATGTATATATAATATATAATAATTATTATAACAAATGATATATATATATGTATTATAATAATAATTATTGTGTAGTAATATATATATAATATTGTACAGGAATTTGGTGTCTGGGTGGTAGCCCCTGTACACACTCCCGACGTGCTCTGCTTCTGCCCAAGTCTACTTACAATAATCTGCTATTATTGTTCGTAATGTCTAGAGAGCATTTATTGGCTTGTGTATTTATGGGTGCGGCCGAATCTGGCTTGTATGCTTGCTGGCAGTAGACAATAATTATATCCGAATTATTGGCTGCCTCTGAACCTTCCCAAGGTTCGACAATAATCAATGCCGTGATTATGGTCTAGTTTAAAGTTTGTTTCGAACTTTGCTGCTCACAATAATTCTGCCGGAATTACTGTTTAGTTTAGAGTTTGTTGCGAACTTTTGGCCACTGACAATAATGGTGCGGTAATTGCTTTGTCTAGGTCGACTCAGTCGAGATCGACAATAATTACACTCTGATTATTGTTGTGATAGTTTTGCTGCGAACTCCACGGTTCGGATTTCAGTATGAGTCGAACTACTAGGGCACCAGGTGCTTTGCGTCGTACACCTCGAGTCGAGGGAATACGCAGTAAGAGAGCGAACAATCTTACTTTCCGCCAAGCCTCGTGCTTGCTAATAGTCGACCAGCGCTTGTAGATATGTTGCTCCTAGCTGTGCTCAGTGCTGCTTCTTGAGAGTAAGAATCTTCTGAGAGTCAGGCTAACTCTGAACTTTATTGCACTTACATCAGTCTAAATACAGGGAGGGCGGGTACACATTACAAACCACGCCTGAGTAAAAATATTGGTACAAGCCACGCCTTGCCCTTACAACAGCACCCAATTGCAATAATTAAAAACGTGGAAAAAATATAACATTTGATAAATAATTATTTGGTGTATAAGATAGAACGCACTGAAATAGACTCTAGTATCGTGGATACATACAAACAATAAAACTATACACAGACGTATACAATGCGTAGCGAGTAGATATTGAGATGTAAACGTAGACAGTGAGTTATCGGCTTAAATCTTATACAAAGGAATACGGACAATGAGATACAGGCTCAGACAGTAATTGCGAGATAATGTATTACTGAGTAATAATAAAGTGAGAGAATGTCTTAGTGAGTACATGGTAATAATAATAAAATAGGGAGAGTACTGGCGTCCCTCACAATATTATCATTTCATATGTTGCTGCATGCACATCATTTTATTTACAATAAATGATATATATAAATGCATTATTATTGTAAATAAAATAATAATAGTAGTTGTTGTTGTTATTAATATTTATTATAATTTGTTCTTTTTTGAAATATTTATTACTGTTAATATGATATTATTAATACTTATTATTATTATGCGTCAACAGACAGTAGTAGCAGTGCATACTTATCATTCATAGTCAATATTATTATTCCTAGTAGTAGGGAATCACAGTGGTTGTAGAGCATAAAAGTATGCTTTCACATCGATTGATTGATTATTGACATCAGCATGATCATCATCGTTTATTATTATTAAAACTAACAATAATTATTATAATGCTATAATCACTTTTGGTTATCAGCTCAGAGTGATAATCCTCATCGTTATTATATTCAGTAATAATGTGAGGGACGCCAACAAACAACATGACGATCATCGCCATAGTAACAATTATACATACATCACGAACATTCATGTAACTCACATTTCTACATAGTTACCAATTTATTATTATTTTATTTTTATTCTTTACAATCTAAAATAGTTTTCCACAAAAATATTTAAAGTAAATAATTTTATTATGTAAGCACAAGGCGTGGTTTGTGCAAATTCTTTGTCTCAGTATTGTATTTAATCTCGTGTAATCTCAGAATAAATCAGAGTTAGCCCTGACTCTCAGAAGTACCATTGCTGACAAGAGGAACATACGCAGGAAACAGTAAAAGCTATCATAACTGCAGCTCGCCTGGCCTATGGTGAATAAACAGAGCCTAATCGAAAGAGTGTACGGTCGATTTGACCTATAACGCTCACGGCTGTCGACAACAATAGCCTCTCGTTTATCACTGAACAGTCGGTGCTGTTAGCTGCCCTCACGGCACTTTCTGTAAGAGCTAAGTTCGGCCATAGATACTTCTAGCACACAGAATTAATTCACAGAATCAATTACAAAAAGAATTGCATGTCTAATTGTGACGAGAGTTGTTCAACCTAACAGTGGGAACTGTACAGGTGTCTGGCTACCTAGTAACAATAAAATTCTGTACAATAATAGTTATAATAATAGTAATAATGATAATGTACCACGCTGACTTTAGTTTCATAGTTATTACTTATTAAACCAACTCCTATTAGACTTATTAGACCATTGATTTATAATGTTTTCCATGGCTAATTATTTACTGTGTGGTTTTACATGTAACTATAAATTTAATTCTTGCTTGATTTCCGATGCATTAGCTCTAATATCCTTCTTGTCAAACTAGCACTGCTAAAGTGGCCAGGTGTCACACATTTGAAGTGAAACACACTTCTTTTTTTCTCCTCATTCACACTTCAAGTCTTTTTTATAAATGCGAACAGTTATTCAGCCTTGAGGCTTCATTCTTACAATGTGAATATCTCATATCTAACATACATATATATTGTACAGGAATTTGCGTCTGGGTGGTAGCCACCTGTACACACTCACGACGTGCTCTACTTCTGCCCAAGTCTACTTACAATAATTTGCTATTATTGTTCGTATCGTCTGGAGAGCCTTTATTGGTTTGTGCAGTTTTGCGTGCGGCCGAATCTGGCGTGTATGTTTGCTTGACAGTGGACAATAATTATCTGACAATTATTGGCTGCATCCGAACATGTACATGTCCGATGGCAATTGTGCTGCAATTGCCGTTCTAGTTTATAGTTTGTTTCGAACTGTGCTCTGACATTAATTCCTCAGGAATTACTTGTCTAGTTTATAGTTTGTTTCGAACTGTTACTGTCGGCAATAATTATGTTGGAATTATTTATGGTCGAATCTGGGCTCAGCCGAGATCGACAAATAATTTCACTGCAGTTATTGCTAGCTAACTGGTTGGATTCCCCGAATCCGAATTTAGTAAGAGCCGAACTATTAGTGCACTAGGCCGTGTGTTGTAATCCTTGCCTCAGGCAAGGGTATACACAGTGATAGGGCGTACCGTTCTCACTTTCCACCTTAGCGTCGTGCTTGCTAACAGTCGACTTGTCCAGCGCTGGTAGTTTAGGTGCTCCTAGTAGTGCTTGCTTCAAGAGAGAGAAATTCTTCTGAGAGTCAGGCTAACTCTGATTTTTATTATGCTTACATCGATTTAAATACAGGGAAGGCGGGTACACATTACAAACCACGCCTGAGCAAAAATATTGGTACAAGCCACGCCTTGTCCTTACAGTCAGCACCCAATTGCAATAATTAAAAATCGTGGAAAAAGAATAACATGTAGTAAATAATTATTTGGTGTACAAGATAGAACGCACTGGAATAGACTCTGGTATCGTGGATACATACAAACAATAGAACTATACACAGACGTATACAATGCGTAGCGAGTAGATATTGAGATGTAACATAGACAGTGAGTTAATGGCTTAAATCGTACACAAAGGAATACGGACAATGAGATATAGGCTTAGACAGTAATTACGAGATAATGTCTTTGGCGTAATAATAAGTGAGAGAATGTCTTAGTGAGTATAAAATAATAATAATAAAATATGGAGAGTACTAGCGTCCCTCACAATATCACCTCACCTGGCAGTTAAAATAAAAGCTATGACTTACGATATTATCCAAAGAATTATCATTCATTTGATTATTCATTGCAGATTACTAATATTGAAAGTAATGTTCTTTTTAACTGCTGTGTGTAGACTTACATTTCAAGACTCAATCTAAATATAAATTATCATGTTGCACGAGTAGCTACTGATACTAAGATCAGAGTCTAGCTTTCCCGAGGTATATTTCTTGAAATGCTTGTGTTGACGTAAAAATTGTATATTTTTATTGGGACAATCCGTCCAAGTTTCCTGTTTATTGAAACTGGTGAAAATTCAGGTTTTATTATTTTTCAAGTTTCAATTTTCATTATGATGTAGAATTATGCTAATAGTTTTTATTATTTGTATTATGCTGATACATATATGCATATTATGATCATCAAACTACTAGGCTATGGCTATGAAATAACAAAGTTAGTAAACGGTAATAGATACCACAACTGTAATAATAAATTAATAAGAAAAGCGATGACAAATAATAATATGTAATATAATTTTAATAAATTATATTTCTATGACGTTCCTTAGGCCACATACACTGATAATAACAAAGATTGCTGTAAGATGATTTTCAGATTTTGTTATTCGTATCTCTTCGAGTGTTCTAGGCTGTGATTAGTTCCTGTTTCTGTTCTATTAATTTTTAATAATCAATGGCCTGACAAGTGACTGACACTTTCCTAAAGAACTTTAAATGATCTGTATCTGGTCAGTTTTATTTATCAATTATAGTTAATGTCTCTTAAGTATTCCTAGTCCTAGCTATCCAATCTACTGGCAAAATCAAGGGCATATTTTTCATTCCACAAAGAAACTAAATAATTTGAAAAATAAATTGTCGATTGAAAGTTTTTGTTGTACACTTCTAAACAAAAACAAAAGTGAATAGTTGTAATTTTGTTAATTTTACCATTAGTTTATCTTGCTTCCCATATCCTGAAAGTGATAACACGAATTATCAACACAGGAACCATCCCAATTGGTGAAAAATAAAACGTTCTAATTTCAAAGATGAAGTATTTGGGTCTGATTGATTGTTTCAATATATTCTTTAGGCTCGGGTAAAATAATTTTAAATATGATATTGAAATATTGTAAATTTTTGATGACTTTTGCTGCAAATCAATTTCCATGAATATTTTCGATGTGGATATTTTAAAGCATGATGATTGCATTGATGGTAGAATAGTGGTGGCTCAAGTGTTTACATCTCCACCCACTCAGAGACTCAAATTTTGGCTACAAGTATTACTCCGAGGGAAACGGACATGTATAGCACCAACCCAGCTCACAGCATTAACTTCATTCCTCATTAACAGTTTTACCAGCTTGTGTTGTACAACTATACTTAATGGGTGCTGCATTGTACTTTCTGGCATTCCCTCATGTGAATTCCCTTTTTTATAAATTTCATTTTTGACTGTTCACTCTAGCTTAGCAAATCTCCCTGCAATTACCGATCCATTTAATATTGTAGTTTTGGTGATTCAAAGTTATTTATTAAACCCAATAATGAATAATTTCATTATTATATCCACTGATATTTTTGCTTCTAATAGCAGTGGTTATTCTCAATAACGCTCATAATGCTGACAATTGAGTGGTTCAGAGGAGTATGATAAATGATGATTTATGCTAGTTTGCCTTAGTGCTACTCTCTTTGGCCAGTAGTAGAGACAATTTTTGTTTTTTGTAGGAAACTATCAATAATGTTGGTTTGGACCAGCTGAAGTAGCATGCTATCTGACATCCTCGTTACTTGTTTTAGCAAAAGTTTACAGTTTGGATAGTAAGTGTTGTCAACTTTATACATAGTTTACATTTCAGCCAACTCCTAAATAGCATTTAGGCCTACTTTACATGTCCTTAACTCTCAGTCTCATTAGCTGCTATCAGAATATGTTTCTCACAAAAGGTGATCCTAATTCTTGGTTATATTTTAATTTTTTTCTGTTTTATAGAAATAAAAAGGGTCTTCTCTGACAGCAGTACTAACAGCAGCAGCAAAGCCATGTTACTCTTTCTACTTTCACTTTGTTATAAGAGGTAGGTACCAGGCAAAATATCACTGAAAAATTTATCCTTTTCGGACTAAAATGCGTAGAAAAGCAGTTGGTTGTCTTCTCATTGGAATCACAACTTCTTTAAAACATGATAGCTGTAGAAGGATTTCAAAGTTGTGCTCCCCATTTCAAGGAGATTAGAACACAACTTCTATTTTTGCTATTTGTTCTTCAGCATAAGTGGTGAGTTCAAGAGTAGATAATTTCCAGCAAAGTACCAGATTTATCAAAATCTGAATACTTTAACAAAAAACAGACTTTATTTTGTTTGGTGGTACATATCTAGTAGAAAATTTGTGACAATGGTTTTCATTTATAAAAACTCTTTATAAGACGCGTTTGACTTATGAACTGCGAATTGACTTTCATTCTATATCTGACAGAATAAATCTTGCTTGCTTTAATAATTGCTTGTAAGTATTTACGACTAAGCTGCTATTTTCCCAGAGCAGTCTTGCATTGAGGTAAAAAAACGTAAATTTTGTTAGATTTTCAGCAACATCTATAATATGAAACCGACATTCATCTGTAGGAAGACTCACAATTTGTATTCTCATTGGTCGACCAAACATATGCAAAACTTGAACGAATTTAATTTGGAGCATTTTTTTATTGAGAATCCCTAATCTTTATTTTTCCGAACTAATGCAGATCTTTGTATAGTTTTAGATGCTGGTAAATGCTGTCGACTGTGAAGCTTCAAAACAAACAGCTCCTGCTATGTTTGCAACACGAGAAGTAAGTATTATTTTATTAAAGTTTCAATATGCTACTGTCCCTGTGTACTACTACACCTGTGTACTACTGTACCTGTGTACTACTATACCTGTGTACTACTATACCCGTGTACTGCTGTACCCGTGTACTACTATACCTGTGTACTACTATACCTGTTTACTACTGTACCTGTGTACTACTATACCTGTGTACTACTGTACCTATGTACTACTGTACCTGTGTACTACTGTACCTGTGTACTACTGTACCTATGTACTACTGTACGTATGTACTACTGTACCTGTGTACTATTGTACCTATGTACTACTGTACCTGTGTACTACTATACCTATGTACTACTATACCTATGAACTACTATACCGTGTACTACTGTACCTGTGTACTACTGTACCTGTGTACTACTATACCTGTGTACTACTATACCTATGTACTACTGTACCTGTGTACTACTGTACCTGTGTACTACTATACCTATGTACTACTATACCGTGTACCACTATACCTGTGTACTACTATACCTATGTACTACTATACCGTGTACTACTATACCTGTGTACTACTATACCTGTGTACTACTCTACCTGTGTACTACTATACCTGTGTACTACTATACCTTTGTACTACTATATCTTTGTAATACTATATTTATGTACCATTATTCCTATATACTACCATGTGTATGTACTACTATGTCTATTTACCTTCATGTCTACTTGCTGTTGTCTGTGCACTACTACTATATGTATGTAATACTATGTCTGCATACTACTATGCCCATGTAATTTTATGTCTATGCACAACAATTGTTACGAGTTACTATGTCTATGTACTTCTATTTCTATGCACCACAATTTCTAAGAATTGCTATGCCAGTGCACTACTATGTCTATCCACTACTGTGTCTATGCACTACTGTGTCTATGCACTACTGTGTCTATGTACTACTGTGTCTACGCACTACTGTGTCTATCCACTAGTGTCTACTCATTACTGTGTCTATGCACTACTGTGTCTATGCACTACTGTGTTTACGCACTACTGTGTCTATGCACTACTGTGTCCATTCACTACTGTGTATATGCACTACTGTGTCTATGCACTACTGTGTCTATGCACTACTGTGTCTATGCACTACTGTGTTTACGCACTACTGTGTCTATGCACTACTGTGTCCATTCACTACTGTGTATATGCACTACTGTGTCTATGCACTACTGTGTCTATTCACTACTATGTCTATTCACTACTGTGTCTATTCACTACTGTGTCTATACACTACTGTGTCTATGCACTACTGTGTCTATGCACTACTGTGTCCATGCACTACTGTGTCTATTCACTACTATGTCTATTCACTACTGTGTCTACCCAATACTATATACATTACTGCTTAGTATTTTTCACAAGGCACTATTTGAGAAGTCACTGGTACTATGTATCATTCACTTATATTTCATGCTTCAGATTATTGCTCCAGCGGAGTGCATACATGAGCTGTTACATTTGTTTCTCCACATATAAAGTAGTCCGTGATTCTGCACTCTCTCTGGATGTTCACTAGCGCAGTGTTGAGCTGTGCGTAACGTGTAAGTACTGAAAATAGTTTATGTTCATGAAACAATTGCTATGCTGCCTACCTTTTCTACTCCAAGGTTTCATTGATGGTTAAAAATTTTTGGGTTGCTGAGAAACATAACCTGCTCGTTGCATTTGAAAGGAAATTAGCAATTTTCTCACACTGTTTAGTTTGGAAGTAAATGATTGATGGACTCATTCACAATGGGTCATTCCCAGTGCGTTAACAAATGCACTAAAGTTATTTCTCTAGTTTTCTTGTTTAATCAGACAAAGGTAAAATCGTGTATTTTCATATTTTAAAAAGGTTAATTTAGACCTTATTTTTTATATTAGTCACCAACCCTTGATCTAAATCAGGGTTTGACTCATGCAATTTCCTCTTTTGTATCTAGTTCCATAGCAACAAGCCTTGTTGCATGGGTGGTAATCGGACTCTCAAGCTTCCTTCACAATAATTTTTGGAAAGAAAATGTTTGAAAATGATTTATTTGAAAACACTGTGGAAGCTCATGTTTTATGCTATGCATTCAGTTGTTTGACTCACAACTGCTTATCATTCATGCTATTCACTAACAAGTATTTCTTATCTATTGTTATTAGTTGTTTCACCATTATAAAATTGTTTAAATTGAAAGAGAAACACTTGAGCATCGTATTAGGTGGTTTTAAAATTTGAGCTTTTGAAACAATTTTACTATAGTCGATAAAAACCAATAAAAAAAATCCATCACTGCCAGGGGTGTGCAGAAAGGTGTCGCACATGGGCGCATGCCCTAGTAAAACACCTAATCTGGCATGTGCCCAAGTAAAAAGTGCCCTAGTTCGACCAAAGCATGCAGTAGTAAGGAATAAAATTGCTTTTAATGCACTATTAAACACTGTTAGAATTGTTTCCATTGGGGCTGCCATCTGGAAATATGAATTTCAAGGTCTATCATTCCAAGTAAACACTCTTGTCTAGATGGTATAGTTTTGGTAGGTTGACCCCATATTATTATTGTTGTGAGACTGACAATAACTGGTGCTTATTTTAATTAGAGAGCATGCCCAGGCTATCCTTATTCAGTCTGCACATGTTGATTTATTTTAACATGTGGGGAGAGACATAAAAATTTATTATAATCCTATTAATGCTGTTCATTTTGTTTAAAATAATTGTTTTTTAGAGAAGCATTATTTATTATTCTTATGTTGATGATTAGTTAATCATTATTAATAATAACAATAATAACAATGACAACATCAACAACAATAAATAAAGTCAATAATAAATTAAATAATAAGTAACAGATAGCAGCTGTTACATTTGTTGTTATAGGTGGTTAGAAGTGATCAAACGAACATAGTCGGACAGTAACTTAATTAATACAATGATATACAACAAGATGTGCTACCAATACCTACATCATGATTGAATAATTGTTGTAATTCTCAGCCGCAGCACCATTAATTAATTAATAACTAAAAACCACAATCACAAAAGACAAAATGCTTAATGTTGTAGCTTAACTACATGTAATAGTAATTCATTATACATGAAAAATAATTCACTCTGCAGGCCCCTGATCACTGCCTCCACAAAATGTTATTGTTCAGGCTTTGTGGTTTCTGATTGAAGTTTTGTTGTTGTTGGTGCTCAACCTTTTTTATCAGGTGACTAATAACTACCCATTCCAGAGTGAGTTTGTTTGCTAATACTTTTTGTCTAAGACAGATTTTTGCTGTAAGTGGACAATCTATGCTTTGCAATCATTAAATGGTTTCTGAATATTTTGCAATTACAGAATGAATGAAAGAGCGATAATTTTTTTCAATTCCTTCAAAGCTCGTCAGGCATAATGGTAGAAAAAGCTTTATCATTCGTTAGGCATAAATTATGATGCTGATTTCAAGGTTTGATGTAAACTTGTACATTCTCAAGGTTGATTTTTTCGACTGAAGTTAGTTAGAATTATTTATGCGTTCGCTTGTTAGAAAAGTGCAATCAACTGTTGAAATGTTAGCCGAGGTTAGCCCACTTTTGTAGACTGTGACGGTCTATCTTTAAGTTTTGCTGCTTCTCGTATGACCCCTGGTATATGTTGTCTGCTAGTCCTGTTGGTGTTCAGGCTGTTGCAATCAGCAAGCAATAGTTACATATTTCACAAGTGTGCGTGTTTGTTTGTTGTGATTTGTAAATGGTTTGTGACTGGAGTAGCCAGTTCGTGATGATTTCCTAATTCAATGCCCATGTTGTGGTGGTAATGCAACATAACTCATATCACCGATCAATCCAAATGAAAGTATGTTGTCCAAGTTTACCTTGTTTTGATTCGCAAATGTGGTAAATTGTTATTATGTTTACCCTATCAGTTGCCAAATTGATTGTTCATTTGACCAGTCTTCTTTGGATTTTTGTAAACTCATTGAGCCCAACTTTATTGTCTTTTTTGCATGTCTTTTGTTTGCCTGCAAAGATATTAGTGACTGTTACCAAATGTGGGTTAATGGCTATTTACCACATACCCCACAAATCCCTTTATTATTATTGCCCGGTCTCATAGAAAGGGTGCGCTTAAAGTTTAAAAAATCAAATTAAGGTTTTACAACTCATATCACTTTTACTCAGTCCATCAACCCCTCTGTTCTGTCTCCTCCTATTCCTACTACACGTTATATTCTTACTAACCCTGCTACCCCTATTACCTCTACCATGGGTGGTCAGGGTACTGTAATGGATTTCGGTCTGGTTTCCACAGAATTCCACTAATCTCCATTATTAGACATCTCTCCAGAGGTGACACTGTGCCGGTATGACAGTGACAACTATGATCAGTTACTGCCACATCAGTTCACAGCACAGAGCCCACGGCTCAGATAAACTATACAGGGTGTTGTTTGAATAGTGGCTTTATTGATCAGAACCAAAGTCCTAGGGTGGCTTTCCACTAGGGTGATTGGCAAGACATGAATGAATGCGTAGAAACAAAAAAGTTTCAGCCATTATGTAGGCAAACTGGCAGGAAGTTATTTACGTGCTATAGATGCATGCGCAGGAAGTAATGCATGCATGCGCAGGAAGTAATCAGACCAATAGCAATAGGTATGTAAATAGCAAGCAAATCATGCAGTAGAACAAGGTTAAAAGTAAATGGTTTCAAGTGGCTAAAGGGGGAATCCTATCTCCATTGTCCAATCGTAGACGTCATAGGGTCCTGAGGCTATACCTAGCCTGTGGTTGATATATTCGGCGATCCAAGAAAGGTTATTTCTGGCTCCAGGATTAATGTAATCTCCTAGATGGTTTTGGAGATCCTCGGCTAAAGTGGCCATTTTCTACAGGCCCAGTATTACCATACTGAGTCTGTCAGGAGTCACTATCAGCCCTGCAGGGCTCAAGATCGGCACAGCAAGTCATTCTACTGGTACAGCATTTAACAAGGGCTGGAGATAGAATCCTAGTGCACTTCGGGTTGGTGCTTCGCTAGCAAACAAGCAGTTTAGTACTCGCATGCCCCAAAATCTACCACATTACTACTTCATTGACTGTAATCGACCTTTATCTTAATGATAGTCTTTGACTCATTCGATGAATTAATAATCAGTTCAAAAAGTAGGCAGAGCACAAACTTGCGGTCATCCAGGTGAAAGCATGGTAACCTTATGAAGAGCATCTCTTTCCTTAGCCAGTGCCTTTACCTTCTTTAATGTTACTGCTGAGTGCTTGTGGCTTCAGTCAACTAAAACTTGGAATTCTTCTTCTCAAAAGTTGGTCACTACTTACAGTATATTGGATTGTGTAGCTCTCTCTCTCTATTAGAAAACATGTAAGATCCAGGGTAGCCCTACTGGGCCAGGGTAGCTGTCTCTATTAGTGTATATATGAGATCCGGGGTAGCTATACTGGGTCGGGGTAGCTCTCTCTAGTAGTATGCATATAGCATCGTGGGTAACTGTACTGAATCAGTGGTAGTTACCATTGGACAGGCTATCAGTATATTTCCAGGATCCGGAGTAGCTATACTTGTTTCGGGCAGTTCTCAACGTAAGTGTATATAATCATGGGTAATCATGGATATATATACCGGGTTTGGTTTTGGTGGTGGTCTGACATCGAATAGCTAACACAACCATCAGATTCTCCAATGTCTTTTGTGTACCCACCACAAATTTTATGTCAATCCATCCACCACTAGCCATGTTGCAGCTTTTTTTGTACACCAGAATTTGGTATAGTATCTATGCAGGGTCGGTATAAAATGTGAGGGCATATTTGTTGGGCTTGGTAGAAATATGTGAATGCTTGACTGGTATTTGGCTGTAAAAATGTTTGTGTGAATTCTTGGGGATGGGAGATAAGGGAGAGCGGAGGATAACGCCTCTATGAGCTCGGAATGGACAGGTTACGGGAAATGTAATCGGAGGGGCAGTAGCTGAGATTGTAGTTAGGGGAGGAAACCATTGGTCAGTCATTTATCTATTTCCATACTTTTCCCACAATGCCTACTGTCAAAAACCCGTTTTCAGATTTTCCCTAAACTTGTCCACAATGATTTTTATACATGTTATATTACTAAAATGTTCTGTTTTGGTTTTCTCTCCTTCAATTGCTACAACGCAATAATATTGCAACTGTTTTCTAGAAATTTCCAACCCCCTGAAAATATGATCAATTTCTTCAGCCGAAGTCTCATATTGCAGCTATTTTGTTGAAATTCATTTGCCATTACAATGCTTTAAATGACATTGTAATCACAGCAGCAACCACATTAGAATGAATAAACTGCATGGGCAATGCAGGCATTCAATTTTCACCCAAATTTTCTGTAATAACAAAACATGTACGCGAAGGCTTCGAACTGTAAAACGGACCGTACCAAACAAACTGAGTAGAAGTGGATGTCTAAATAATAAACATACAATAATTTTTGGAGTATACATAAAAAAGTTGTCTCTTTACGTAACATTATATCACAATGTTTACATGCCTTTGCTGTGATTGGATTGCTCTATTTATGCTTTGTTTAGAATAGTTTACTGGGTATATGAAAAATAGCAAAAAATAACTAAAAAAATTTTCTCTGTCATGATTGAGCCGCCTGATAGCCCAAGACTAAAATGTTGGCAGCCCACCTAATGGAACTATCTTCTCAACCAAGTTAACCCCCACTCACCACAGGCCCCAGAAGTCTCAGGCCACAGGCCTCCACACAAAATTATTTATATCTATTCATGCATCTGCGACCACCTCGGCTCTGGACTAAAATTATTCTCTTTTCCTTCTCAATGTTTGTTTGAGGCAAATTAATCTTGTTGATCCTGTGTTCATGTGTAAAATTTTATATTCATAGAAAATTGGAATTGTTATTAAATTTCAAACAAGTCAAAATCAGCAGCTATATTTAAATAGCGTGGAAGGTGACATTATTTTGCACTCTTAGAATATGTGGGTTATATACTTATTACGAGGCTGTTCATACATTATTTGTACAATAAAAAAGTCTGGCAAACCAATATTTGATGTGAAGGCGTCTATGTTGGGTGTTCCGCAAAATTCTAAACTATCGGTGAACTATGATTAAACGAAAATGTATTGCATAGTAGTTACCATAATTTTTTGATCTAAATATTTGACAAGATGTTTCAGCATCATAAGTAGTCAACAAGTTTACTCTGCTTGCTAGTTGTTTACATGAAGTTTTAAAGCCATGTTTTGGTCTAGTTGAAGTTTATTTTTGGTCTCGTGTCATTCAGATGCATTTCTATATAGGTATGCCAACTTTGCCTTTATTATGCATTCAAGTACTGTGGTAGATGTTTTTCTCCCATACATTTCTCACAACAGTTTATATTCGATGGTAAACATCTACTTTTTTCAACTGCCAAACTAGGTCAGAAGTTGGTTACATGAAACGTTCGTTTTGTAAACTCTTTTGAGGACTGACTTAGCGAATTAGTACATGGATGAAATTTGTTGAAACAAACTCATCATTTGTGGCTATTTGCCAAGCATAACCAGTGTGATGTTGTTGTTGCAGTGAACTGACTGACAGGGACACTATAAAGTAGTGATAGGTCTCACTGACTGCCAACCACAAAAGCTCATTAAATGGCAATCAACAAGATACTAGAATGAAATATTTGCTGCCAGTCATACTTCAATGCTACCACTGTGAAGTACAAGAGCAATACACGGCTGAACTACCTCTGCTTTGTTTATCTACAACTAATAAAATAGAGCTGCTGAAGGAGATATTGTCAGCTTGAAATATCCGTTCTTTTTGTATCCACCCTACATTTCCTTCACCGCTTTTCTTTTTTCCAGTGCATACAAGGCTTTATTTTGGTTTAGCTAACCTTTGGTAACAGCTCTAACACATTTCTAATTCTGATAAGGCAGCTGTACGCTGTACCCAGACATTTAAGAAATATACGATTCAATGCTATATGTACTTCACTAGCCTTCATCAACCCTATTGAGGCAGTTTATATTCATCACTTGTTATTGTACATAACCGAGCTTTATAGCAATTGGTCATACATTTTGCATCAGAATTTTGTTGTATGTAGAAATATGTACTTTGAAATGTGAGTCAATGTAGTTTTTATGCATTCATTTTTATGTGCTGTAATAAACTGTACTGGACTGCTCTTTGAGCAGAAAAAACAGAAGCTAGGACAAGTGGTATTAGCGCAAGCGTAACCATTCATTTGTTCTATCACAATAATAATTGACATCAATAGGAAGTGCTTTGTGCTAAGTTTTCTGAATTTCAATGAAACATTATTTGCAATTAGTTCATTACAATACACTTTCAAATCTGACTATGCCACACAGATGTGACACTTTTTTGTGTGGAAATGCTCAAAATCCTAGCTAAATAAAATAATTTTTGCTTTGCTTTTTAAACTAACCACAAATTGTTTACTCTATGTTCTTGATTTTGGCTTCATTTGATCAATATAAGGTTATGAAAAAGTAAAAATTGGCTGCATTGCCCAACTACTATAGCCTAAATACCCTGATGTGCAGTGGAGCATAGGAAGACACTGCTAGGGCGATAGAAAGGTTATGAGTAGCAGCTCTTTATAAAACATGTGAAAGCGAAACTTGTGTTATACACGCTGATGGAATGCAATCTAACTATAAATAGGCTGTAGCAACAGGCTGCTGCGTACAAGGTAGAAGAGAAGGCAACTCCGTTTTGTAATAATGGAAAAGTCAATAAATGATAACTAACGCTAAATTAGGATAGAAAGGCTTAATGGGGGCTTAATTAGTTCATATATCCTAAAAGAGTGGTGTCTATGCTACTAGGATATAGTTAGGGATATGCTAGGATAAGAACTCATTCTGCGCAGTGTAACACAAGCAAAGCTGATGTTGAGCTTATTGTTATAAAGCGTGCCTATTCATCAAAAGTTACAATGGGTTGGTTGTCGCAAAATAAACAGCGATTTTTGTTGATAATAACCACTTTTATTACTGATGTGTGAGTATTTCATTCTTTGTTTTTAGCAGGGTTGTGCTACGAGTTTATATCGTTTAACTGACTAATTTCAATTTTTACAGGCATTATGTTTCTTTCGGAACGAGTTGCGTTCATCTTTGTTTGACTACTGGTCTATTTTCGTGCTTGAGTTGTTTGATAAGAAAATCGTCTTGGTTTCTCTTGTTCAATGTGTTCTTATGCAATCGCATGAACTTGAGAAATTCGCGATCACTTCATTTTTTATCATCTCTTTGCACTAAGACATATTTCTGGAGACAACATGAACACTGATCATAAGAAATGGAGATGCAGTACACAGATTATAGGATTAATAGTCTACAAATAGACAAGGACAAGTGTTCATTATTTTTACGCATTATTCCAGTTATATATTGCATAATACTTCTTTCAATAACAATTTCATTTTCCATCTAATTATAAAAATAATGTATTGCCATTCTAAAAGGGAGAAGCAAGCCGCACGAAAAAAATTATCTAAACAGCAAAACAGGAAAGCAGATGCACACCATCAGCAAGCTGTTTGATTTCTTGCGTGAACTAAAAGCCAGAAAGCTGCTGGATTCTGAATCTAATGCTGTCATTGAAAGAGCGTTTGACAGCACTTTAGTGGGCATTATCGGAAATGAATTACGCAAAAAAATAAGGTCTGACAGAGATAGATGGTACAGTCAGGAGGTCAAGCAATTTGCCCTGACGTTGCGCTATTACAGCCCTCAAGCTTACGAGTTTTGTCGATCAGTGTTCTGTCTTCCTCATGTATCGCCCCTGAGAAAATAGGTCAGTAACACTTTTTTGCGAGCCAGGGTTTTTAGCCAATGTATAGGAATGTGCTCCAAAGGTTGAGTAAAGGACTTTTTCCTTGTCAATGATGCTATGTCGATTAAAAAACTAAGCATATGAATGGTAAGTTTGTTAGATTTTGTGATTATGGAGGTGTTATTGCAGAAGATTCTGATAGACTGTGCTTTGAAGTTCTGTTTTTGTTGGTGCCTCTGGGCTATTCATTGTACCAATACCCGCTTGGTCACTTTCTTGTTGATAAAATCAATGCTTGTGTCCAAACAGAACTGGTGAATTCCATACTTGATATAACAGCAAACAAAGAACTAAGTAAACGAAATGTCACTCGCGATGGTGCAACAGCGAACCAGCCAATGTTGAGCGCATTGGGTCGCAATATGGACCCTGCAAACCCTGCGCCAATTTTCAGCACCCTGCATTTGGCCATAATGTTTATGCCACACTCGACATTTGCCAAATGCTTAGTTGGCTCGAAATGCTTTAGCAGAAGGGCAAGGTGTTCACTCCAAAAATTAAAAAATCAGCGGGCAACAAACTGCAAGGATACCCCAACTACAAGATGACCTTGGGTTCCATCTTGCTCACAAGCTAACCTCCTACCATGTCGACTGGCACAAATGAAAAATGAAAGTAAAGCTTGCAGCCCAGACCTTTAATAGATTGTGTCAGATGCTCTGCAGTTTCTGATGGACAAGAAGGTCGCCGGTTTTGTGGAATGTGATGCTATTATAGAGTTCGTCGGACAGGCGCGCAAAGTGCTCGTTTCATTGCATAGTTCCTCTATTTTATTTATTTAATAATTTTATTTGTTGTTTACTTTTAAATAGTTTATGCTCGTGTGCTATGGTTTTTTGGATGCCATTGTTTCATTTTTTTTATTTTAGATGGACAGCCTTTGATGTTCTGAACTCCAAAGATAGATTTGGTAAGTTGGACAAAGAGCCTATCACCGCACGAAACATCAATGACTTTGAGCAAGCATTTCACGATTTTCAGGAGTACTTGCTGTCCTTAAAAGATGACAAGCATCGGCCATTTTATCAAAGCCGGCGTAGAACTTTTGTAGTAGGCTTTCTATGCACTTTTGAAATCTGCTCTCATGTTAGCTAAAAGTCTGTTTGCAAACACACGCTTCAAATATTTGCCAACTTCAAAGTTGTTTCAGGATTTCATTGAGACCCTGCTCACCAAAATCAGACGAATGGGGCAGCATAACAACACTCCGCCATCAGCAGGTTTCCAAGCTGTTTTGCGCTTTCTTCTTGCTAAGCAATCCATTTAAGTTTCCAAGTGTAGAAACGCAGGTGATTGCCATAGCAGCAGTGGAATTTTTACTCTAGAGTGGAGCACACGCTGTGCACCTGTCCCCTTGGAGGCAAATGAGGAGATAGTTCTACCTGATCACCTTGCACAGGTTTTGCAAAATTCAAAAGTTACTGGGGAAGTGAAAAACAATCTATTGTCTTGTATTGCAGGTTATTTATAAAGGAAATCTCAAGGAAAGGTGAAATATGAAAACTGTGCACACCAGTTGATTGCAGCAAGCACACTCAGTGACAGCACTGCCCATACTTGTGGAGGTAGCTGCCAGGATAGGGCACATCTGTTAAATTTAAAAATGGGGGCGGGCTGGTCATGGCATCAGAACCAGTGGTCAAACGTCTGCAGCAATGTCAGTCGATACTGGGTAGAGTTCTGAACCAGTCGTTTATATACTGTGAAAGTGGTTATTATTGGGCGGATCTAAATACATAGCGAATAGCGATTTTGTTATGAACGCTATTTTAGGATCAGCAAACATGAACTATTCCCACCGAAACGCTATTTCCGCAGCCGCAGTGATGAAGAATCCCATGCTATCATTATTTTATATTTTCTTTAATATCATTATTAAAATAATTAATATGCATGATTTAGTTTTATTAACAAACAATTATTAGCATCAGGTTGTACTCAGTAATTAATTATTATTATACATATGAATGAATGGTTGTCAAATATAATATTGATATGAAGCAACATCCAGTTTTACTTACTACTACTCGCTACTACTAGTAAGCGTACTAGCTAGTAATTACGTATTACAAGGGAACTAGTCAGACACGTATAGCTCTAAACTAATGAGTCAGTGGTTATGATCAGCGGAGTTGTAGAGCTCAAGGGCATGATTTGCAAGGTAGTATCTGCATTTAGATATAAATACCCGCAGTTCCTTGTTAGGATTTTGAACATCTAATGGGGGCCTGCAGAATACCTAATATCTGGAAGATGTTTATAATATTGGTTCACTACTAATATGTTTTTTTTCGCAAGTGACACCTAACATGTGAATGCCTAGCAGCCATTACGCATCATTGTAATGCAGACTTCAGTACTTATAATAATTATACATCACTTTCAGTATGTGGAGATATTTAAATGTCAGTAAAAATTTATGTTTCTTTCTTGTTACTATGTCATAACAGACAAGGTTATTATTTGCAAGTCTGATTGACTACATATTCATTAAATAGTACTAAATAGTATAAGACCACATTCACTGTACAGTTAGTTATGAGCTTTATTATTACGCAATGGTGAATGGCTCATCAGCAGACAATATGCAGTAGAACTCAGCGACCAGCACTATACTGTAATGACAAATGCTGCTTGTTGCTGACAGGAGATCTAAAGCACAAGATCATTCAGCAATGAGTCACTGCAGTGTTGTGAAGTTATCAGTACCATGCATTGTGATGCATTGAAACTATATGTATGTATGAATGCAAAACATGCAGTTTACTTTTCTGAATCCAACGTGACGAAAACGCTATTATTACATCCGCATATCACCAGTTACATAGGAGAAAACGCTATTATAAATACCGTATTTTGTCTGATTTGTCAAAATTCGCTATATTAAACTCCGGCCGTAATAACCACTTCTACAGTATGTTAGTAAGTTGTTGTTAGCTCTGTTTAACAAATTTGTGTCAGAAGATCGGCTCATTAATTTCTTTCACGATAACTGTGATCTGCATGAAGGCTTGCTTCATCACAGGCAACAGCCTACACATTTATTTGCCTCAAGTTACATAGAAGTTAGACTTGAGCAGTTTGCAAAATCTTTCAATAAAACCATCATCCGCAAACACATCGGCAGCGACAGAAGTAGATTAAATCGCTTGATGATATTTAAAAACATGCGACACTATAGATTTTTAACTGCTATGTGAGAGCTATTTATCCGACTATTCACTGAGACCTGTGAGACTTACTACTTTGACTCCTTTATATCCATGTATTTAACTGCTCTAAAGTTATCTTTTTCTATTTTGCTCAACACATTTCTGATTATATATGAGGCTGGTTGACTTTTTGCTTACGTATTAGGTTACAATTTAAGAATAATTTCTCTTGTCTTGTCTCATTTTGCCTAAAAGATTTTATATCTTCTTGACTTGATGGCTTTTTTTTTAACTTTCTCGATTGGCAACGATGAGACTTTTCAGTAAGTTCTATTGCTTGCTACCATATTGCAAATGATATGGCTCATTTGACTGTTTATTTTTTATAGTTTATAATAACACTTCACTTTCATAAAACACTACTTGTTGATGGCTCTTAATTCTGTTTCAATGAAGTGATAACTTCAACTCAATAACTTCAAGCTCCTTTGTCACATCTCATTGGAGTTGCTGGCACTTGCTGGCACTTGCTCGCATGCGAATTAAGAAAAGCCGCCAGTCAAATAGATAGACAACATCTATAGTAGGCTTGGGAAAATATTTGAATAGTTTACGGTGAACATATTTATCATTTTACCCTTGTATGGTAGGTAATCTCATCGTATAATGGTTATTTTATTAGGATAACCTTAATTTGTCATCTTAACCGCACTATACTGTAATATGGCGGTGGTCACATAGTGTTGCATAAATGACTCTTCACAACAATCATGACGCGGCCACGCACCCATGGATGCTGCAGAACATGGCGTAAGGTTTGTAGTCTAGAGGGGTTATAGGTTTCTGATTGGGACATAGAGCCATGACACAGCGGCCTTGAGTGAGCCGCTGCTGGATCAAGAACGTCGTGAACTGTGCTTTGTCATGACACAACGTAGTAGTCCATTCAAATAAATTGAGGCGTTAAAAGTAAGTTGCTTGCTTGGAATGTCGCATAGTGCACTTGTACTATTACAGACTTATCAGATAACTGCCTCCTCAGAGAAGATAACTGGTAACAAACATGTTATGGTCCATAACTTTTGAACTATTTGTAGGAAATTGATGAGATTTTTTATAATCAATTTTTTTTGCACGGCTCACAGTGAAACAATGCTGCATATATTGATTGCACAACACAACAACTTTTTCCATTAAATGTGAAAACATAGCTTTTCTTGGCTTTTATTGCATTTTATGCCACCTATTTCAGAAAACACGTTGATTCAGTCATATTCACTAACATGCCAGGAACAAGCTATCAGAGGTAGTAATATAAGAACAGAACTGTCCTAGACTGAAGTAGTCATTTACAACTACAACCAAAGGCTACACTTAGCTGGTAGCATCAGGCTGTGCATAACTGGTAGAACCAAGGCTTTGGTACCTGAATGAGCTGTATGATTGGCCACACTTTCAAGTTGATGCCATGTTTTTTGAGCCGTCACATTTTAACTGCGCCATCACCTATTTTTTCTTCTCCAAATGCCTCCGGACTAATTTCAAATTGCTCCCATTATTATCTTTTTTACCAAGTTTTTATAGGCATTTGCCCCAAATAGAAAACTTAGAATTGATAGCTATTCAAGTAGCACAAAAATTAGATGCTTCACCGGTGATTTGATAGTGTTACAAAGTATTCAATTTTATCTGTGACCGAAGCAGTTTTGCCATCACAGCATGCGCCGATACCGAATGAAGGATCTGAATTGGTGCCGATATGGCAAAAAAAACCTGAATATGAATCAGCTGATGCAGATGAACTGCAACATCTTTAAATTAGTTTGGGGCTTGAGGGCACAGCCCGGAGATAAGAACCGTTTAATTGAGCAAGTTCAGTGGCTATGCATGCAGTGTGCAATCTTAAGGGGCAAGTAAGCGGAGGTTCCCGAAATCCAGGACCATTGCAGGTATGTGGAGCATTGCTTCTGTGAGAGAGGTGATCAAGGAGCAGATTTGAGAATTCCTTACCCTGCAATTCCCCCTACAGGCCTCTGTATATAGATACACCCAACCACCTGTCTGCGGGGTGAAATTGTAAAACTATCACGGCTTCCTGTGCTTGTCCCCTGCAGGAGTTAACGCCCTCTGTCAGATGCCCTATTCCTACTCGTTCCAGACACAAATAGGCGACAAACATTTAGTCGCTGGTCGAGAGGTACTGTAATTCTGGCAGTAGTTCAACAAAGTAAAAGGGTTCCGCTGTTTGTATGATAATTGTGGGGCCGTGTGAGGCCAAAATAAGAGCGTTTCTAACCATAACCGGAATGCTTATACTACTGGGTATGCTGACCTTACCTGAGCAGATAGTACGGGAGCCACTTGTTGTGAAATGGTGTAGGAGAGAGCCGTCTTAATCACGCTTGCCCATGACCTGCTTGAGTTTGAGGGCACATATACTGCAGTTGACACATTAGGTGAAGCTCTTGCAGCAAAGCACCCAGAGGAACTGATGATTCCATCAGGCAGGTTAGGACCAGGCGGGATGACTTCAGGGCTATTATGGCTGGGTTGAGGGAGGCTAGAGACACCCAGGCAAAAGATTTTAGTGATTACACCAGTTGGTGTAGTAAGTAATCAGCGATCATGTTACAGTGGGGGAAAAGATTTGTTGAAGATTTGTTGTTGTCAAATAATTATTTTAGTTACATTTAAACTATGGCGACAGTGATAGTACCAAAATGAGAAGCGAAGTGTGATAGTACTTCAAAATATTCCTTGACAACTCAAACAATTACAAAGCGCAATGCGTGTGCACAGCTTGTAAGCAGAGGTGGCACAGGTGTATAACTTCACTATGACAAACCTGCAATCAGTTGAAAAGGAGACATCCACGCTTATTTCAGTTTATGAATGAAGCTCAACAGCAAGCCAAAATAGGTCTGCAAATCTTAAATCTCAAGCCCATAACTTAGCTGCTGTTACTGCGTAACCCTCCCAGCCTAAAAGATCTGAAGCTTTTTTTGTAGTAAAGCGTCCAATGATGCTTCAAAGTTCGACAAGCTGGTTGCCAAGATGACTGCTCCACACGGCAAGCCAGCATTTGTTGTTGAAAAAATATTTATAGCACCGATGGTAGGGGCTTGTCCATGATACAGAATGTCTGGTCAAATTTTTTTCAGCCAGTAGGAAAGTCAAGATCTGTATGTTGAAGTCAAGCAGAGACTACATGAAAAAACTATTACAGAAACTCCTGAATCAAGTGGTCTCATCAGCTTTACTACTGTCATTTAGTGATGAGACAGCAGTATGGGATCAATGATGTCTTTCACTGATAATTTCTACAACACATCCATGCTCAAGCTTCAAGGGCAGTCACACAGGCAGTCATTGCTCACTATGCTAGGTGAGTGGAGCATCGCTACTGATCAAGTTCACGCAACTGTAACTGATAATGGAGCTAATGTCACAGCAGATGTGAGAAAGGCAGATCTGCCTGGTGTGCGATGTACTATACACACTCTGCAGCTGGTTGTGGAACAAGGGCTGAGGGCAAAGAGAGTAAAAAACTGCCTAAAATGACTCGCAATCTTACTCATCGTGGTAACACTCAACTTTGGCTAATGAACGACCAAAAAACATCCATCAAACTTCAACTTCCCAACTCACAAAAATGTTTAAGATGTATCTACACCTTAGAATTCAACACACAACATGATCAGTATAATGGTAGAATAGAAAAAAGCTTTGCTAGGCTATGACGGTGAGTATGGGCTAGCATAACAACTGAGCAACAGTGAGTGGAACATTGCGGATAGTTTGTTCAGAATTTTGGAGCGATTTCAGCATACAACTAAAAAATTCAGCCACATTGGGCTCGCCCATAAGTAATGTCATTCATTGAAATCATTTAGCTGCAAAGCCAGCGGGATGAGCGTGGGTACTTTGGAGTTGAAGCAGCCAAAACATTTAAGTCAACAGGCTAGCCGACCAATTTCAGCCAGACTATTCTAAAATCAGATTTTTTGTTGGAAGACCTGTAAGCTACATCAGCATAATAACTACATATTTTATTATTATTTGATTATTATAACTATTTTTTATTTTATTATTAATGATCATTTAAATTATTAATAAATTATAACAATACGAAACGATCATCAATGAATGATAAAAAACTATAATAATGGTATTATTGTGTTGCGCAGGCAATGTCAACACTTACTTTAGTTCGAGTTACTCTCCCTATGTTAAACATATACATATATACTTATCATTGTTGCCACATTGACCAATCATACGTCACCATATTATACTTTCTCTTCCTGTACAACTGTCAACATGGCTAGCCTATGTCAGCAATACAATTAGCATTAAATCCAACATTATAACTAATCCGCGCCATCCACCTACACAACGACTACAAATAACACTAGAAGCCACAGCTCAACATGCGGTGCCATTTTTCTTATAATAGCTGACAATGGTATTTTTATTATTTGAACCAATCTAATATACAAATAGATACTTACTATTAATGTAATCATTTTCATTTGCATTCCTAATAACATCGATGACAAAAAATATCTTTAGTTGCGATGCTGAAAAATTTGATGGCTACATTGTTGTAGTTGCTATTAAAATTTATAATTACCACAAACTGTTATAGATAAATAATTATCAATAGTTGATACTTTTTAAATTATCATTATTATAAATCAGTCATAGCAATTGATCGATTGCTATTATGATTATCATCAACAAGGTTGAAGTATCATCATTGATTTTCATTATAGTTACTATTACTTGTCTTTGTTTAGTAACTGAGAAGTGAAAAACATGACATTTCAAAAACCCATTAAATACTTCTATTATGCTGATGATATTATATAATAATTTCCAAGTTCTTCACTGCAAGTGAAACTGTGATTGTCTTTGTTTTCAAATGCTACCTTCGACATCATTCTTTAGCCATTCCTTAGAGTAATATCAGCGATACTAAAATATGCAAAAATAGAAAAAGTTTGTCGCTGGTGGTGACGGTGGATCAAAATTGTAATGGATGCTATTGTGAGTTTACGCAAACAAGTAATAACACCACAATGTTATAGTTGTTAATTTGTCAGTGAAAAGTTGAAACCAAACAATTGTTTAGTTTGCCTAATTTTCACATGCAGACTGTCCAACGAAAATTGCAGGAGCTACATGAGCAGACAAAGCATATGCAACTCATATTGTGTTTCTAAGGTCTCTGCTTAGATTGTTATTATGACAGGGTTTTACTGAATCAAATATTTGAGAAACGAGTTCCCAACAACTAGGCTATATATCTAACAAATCAAAAGATAAAACTGGTATGGCTAGATACATATTGCAGATAACCCTTCGATCTGCATACAAAGAATTTTCGATACAGTATCCAGACATCAAAGTTGGCTTCTTCACTTTTCACCGCGCTCGAGTCAAGTGCGTCAAGCTTCTGCGAGCTATGAAATGGCAGCAATGCGTCTGTGACATATGCCATAATTTGAAAAGCCTTTGTGTGGCTATACATGCTTCTCTTGTGAGGTACAATTTTATACCCCCATATTGGCTTCCAGTAGAAGATCCTGTTAAACTAAGCGTTCAAACTTTGTGCCATAGAAAACAGCGGGTAAACATGGCATGTTTACAACAGGAATGTGACGACTGTGGTCCTAAGAAGCTAGTAGGTGATTTGGTGCTCTGGGCAACTGACAACCAATGTGATTGTCTATTTTGGCGAGAATGGGCTCGAGAGATGGAAGAAGTTAATGGAAAGCAAACCTCCCGTGTTAAGTTGGTTACAAAATCTGCCAGCCGCAAAGAAGCCATCAAAGTACTTGAACAGAAACTTAAAGGTGTACAAAAGAACGAATATGTTTACCACTCCTTCGCACGATGGCAACAAAGCCAGTTGGTGCTTAATGAGAAAAACTTAGAAACTGGTGAAGTGCTAGTAGTTGCTGACTTGAGTGAGAATTTCACATGCGTGCAGCATGAAGAGGCTCAGTCGGCTTACTACAGCCATAACCAGGTGACCATCCATCCTTGCGTCTGCACTTACATTAAAAATGGTCAAAAAGTGCGAGACTCGGTAGTATTTGTCACTAATGATTTGAAGCACGATGGCGGTGCAGTGTATGCATTCATGCACGATTTAGTGGAGCACTTGAAAATGATTGTTGCTCCTCTCAAAAATCTCTTCACATGGAGCGATGGCTGTGCAGGCCAATACAAATCAAAACAGCCATTTTCAAATGTTGCGAACCAGTTCGGTCAAGGAATAGAGATTGAATGGCACTATTTTGGTTCCAGACATGGGAAGAATGCCTCTGATGGTGAAAGCGGTGTCATAAAGTCAAGGATGGGGAGGCTAATGTTGGGCAGGCAGGTTTTCGTTGATTCTGCAAAAGATTTTGTCAGGGAAGCGCATAAGCATCGGAATATTCTCGATGGGAATAGCCTTCGCCATATTTACTACATTCCTCGTTCGAAAATTCAGCAGTTTCGCTCACAACAGCCCTTACCATATCCGATCAAAGGTGCTAGAAGTATTCACTCCCTTTGTGCCCCTCGTCTCGGCTTACTCAGACACAAACTGGCCTCTTGTTTTTGTTTAAATTGCAGCAAGCAAGAGGAGTGTCTTTATGGCACTCCTCAACCTACCACTGAAATTGTCAGCTGAGGTTTGTTTGATGATAGCTGGTTGTGTTGTGTTTATTTCAGATTGCTGCTAGTTCCAGACTATGATTGTGCTTTTATTTTTCCAGTTCTGTGACAGAGCTATTACTTGTTAGTTTTGCTGGCTTCACCAACACCTAGCATGTTGAAAATGCAGTAAAATTCATCGGCTGAACATATTGCTTAGAGCATGATATTGAAAGTGAAGCTTGGCATTAGTTTTTTTCTTCCACCCAGTTTGATAGAATTCAGTTCATGGTCACTAAGATTGTTGTTGACAGAATTCCCTATGGATTTTTTTGAAAAGCAATAAAAAAAATTTCAGCAATCTTTACAATTTTCCTGTTTCTTAGCCTCCACAAACTGTTACTCACCATTATTATTATTAGGTGAAATGGGAAGCACTGGAGGAGTGAGTGAGATCGAGGACAATGAAGAGGGTTGGATTAACGCCTATGATTGGAGGTATGATTAATAAAGATATAAACATGGTTTTATTTTCAAATATTGGTTTGTCAATGTCACTGTGCCAGTTTGCAGCTCCCAATGTATTGCATGGTACCGCAACTATTTGTTGTAGTGATGAGGAGTGGTAGCGAGCAAGCAAAGTACGATTAGAGGTAATATCATTGAGACCTAACCATGATTTGACTTTTAATATTGATTTTTCCAACTTATCATGCCAAACATGAGTTTTCAATATATTTTATAGCACAGCTATTGTTTATTGTAGAGATGAGGACAGGATTGCAGCAAGGACTTGTGTGAATAACTGCTTTGTTAAATGTGTTTTTAATTATATTGATGAGCAATAAACATGTTTTCGCACATCGTAAACCAGGTTTCTGAAGTCAGCGACAAGAAACTAGATGGACTAATATAACCAATTTTTTGCAGCAGAATGTAGTTGAATAATTGAGAGATTATCAAGAAAGCTGTTGCAACCAGAGAGCATGCTGGTATTTTAAATTTGGCACTGCTTACAAAGTGTGGACAAATGTGTTACATACGTCGCAATGTTGTATCTTCAGAAAAATGACCTATCAAGCCACAATGAACAATTTGAACTACACTCCTGGGCTCAAAATCAATTGTCTGGGTTCTAATAACAATGATTGAACGTGCATGCTACAACTCTATCGTTTTGAGGGTGTATAAGTTTTTGTCTAGAAATCCGATAGTAAACTATTTATTTGTGATAAACTAAAAACACATTTTTAACACAATGTACGTCTCTAGGATGTTGTTTTCATGTTTCTCTAGAAGCAAGTGCCTAAAAGCATTTGTATAAACTCAATCAAATCTTGAGCTAAAAAACGTTCATAATCAAAAGCTAGCTGTGGACAAAAATGTTACACACATCGTAACCTAGACTAGTCTATGCTTGCAGTCTATTAACTCATGAATGTGTGGTGAGAACTTCTCAATGTTTTGTGCCTGTAACCTCCAGCATGTTGAGCATAATATACTGTAAAATGAAAAATCTGGCTTGAAAAAAAGTTTGCCATACTCCAGCCGTCCTGTGCCACTTTGTTTCAAACAGACCCATTTCCCACAAAATATATTATACAATATGTGTAAAAGTTATAGTAGTTGTGAATAATAGCTGCTAGATATAGTTGCATCAATTTGTTGATGCGTCAAGGTCTTTATGGAATCATCAACAGCTTACGCATGGACAAAGTTTTTATAGAATCATTAACTAGCGTACGCATGGACTAAGACATTGCGCCATGCCACCTGCCTGATTGCATATCACTTCCTACTTTGCGTTGGACAAAGAGGTATTTTTGCAAGAAAAAACACTGTTTTAAAACTCAATTAAAATTCAAAGGATCAAGTGGTGTTGGCAAACTTGTTATTTTCACCATCTACAAAAATTTCTCTTAATTTTAATACTAGTTAACAGGACCCTAGCAATTTCTGGATGGTGCTTGTGCACTTGCTATATAAGGGTGGCACTAGAAACCACATTTACTAACAGTGTTATTGCTATTACAATTAATTCATTTATACACATAATATGGGACATTTTTTAAACCGACAGCCAAGAGACTGCAAGAGACGTTGCACCAACAACTAAGATAAAAAAGGTGCTTACAAACTAATCGAGTTTAATAAATAATCTTGCACAATGGTAAATAAGCATCTTTTACACAAATAAAAGTTATCCAGAAGACTACTCAAATGTGAATTACTGGTTTGTCACTAAATAATAATTTTTTGCAAAACTGCAATGTATTAGCTTGCTGGCAACTTGAATTTGCGTTATTTTTTTGAGAAATTTTTTACCACACAATCACTCTTAAACCGCTTATGGTCCAGACAGACCAAGAGATAGTTTAAATACTGACAGATATCTCTCAGTACTTATCGTATACTGTTACTTGATCAGCAATATGAAAAACTGTAAATGCAAACTTTTCAGAAAGGTTATTAGTAAACTTTGACTAATAACAGAGAAGTATCATTAACTCACATTTGTTGCCGAATGATAGAAAGAATAGTTGCTGGGCAGCTAAAACTCACCTAGAAACCATCAACAAAAGGCAGCATGGCTTCAGAAGAGAACTCTCATGCGCAACCCAACTTGTAAAAGTTTAGTGCGACTATTGAGCTGTCAACAAATAACAAACAGTTCATGCAGCTGTGACAGGCCTTTCCAGAGCTTTTGCTGAGATCGGCCATAATTGCTTATCAAATCGTACCAGCAATAAATTATCGCATTGATTTTCGACACATTCAGGTCCTAAGTTGCAAATTGAAATGCTGGATGACCCTCTAGGCCCACTCAGTCCTGATCTACATGCTTGCCAAAATGTGTTATATTAACATGTGCACCACTAATCGAAAGAACAGGATTGGGGTTGGGCGGCAGTTTACCTAAAATGATGGTCTGTTGTTTTCTCCAGCTTGAGATACTTTGAGAAAACCATGCGTAGACTGAAGTGCAAACATAAAAACACTCCGCCGTTGTTAGTACGTGATTTCAATCAAATACTACTAAATATTTTCTGTAAGCAATTCGATGTTTAGTGTTGTGTAGATTTTTTGAACCCATGATGCAACATTTTATCAGTTTGTTACAGATATAGACCAGTAACAGAACTCAATTCCGCTATCAACCTTAGCAAGAAACAAAGACGATCACGAGGTATATTTGTGGGTCGTTCCAAAATCAAATGTTATGAATATGCGAATGTGACCAAACATGACATTGCACCTAGCAGTAAACAGCAAGTGCTATCAGTATTGGCAAAACATTACTGGTTTTCTGTACTGACCTTGCCATGTTTAAATTCCAAGACCAAAACACTAATGGATATTATCACTGATATCATCGACTAGTGTTGTCCACTCAAAACCTACAAAACAAGAGCAGACAATGTTGATTATATAAACTTCACCCGGAACAAGATCATGAAAACCGGAGACAGCGCTTGGAGGGTTGGGAAAAAGTCATGGAAATACCTGAATAGATTGCGTATGAAGTTGCTGCGACATCAGAAGACACAATGTGTAAATGAGAAACTCAACCACTCTGCAACAACATAAATGTGGTGGAAATCCATCAAACAAATACAAGGGGAGACGACTGACAACATCAACAATTACCATCATATTGATTAAAAGTGGGGAAGCACAAAAGAGCTTGTCGATATACTAGGTAGTCATCATGTGAACGTAGGTGGGCCGAGAGATATGAACAAGGTGCCAAATATTGCACAACAGTCCCGACCAGAAATCAGTGTGGAAAAGATAAAAACTCTCCTGAAAAACTTGGGTTCTACCAAATCAACAAAAAGCAATGATTTTCCAGCTTGGATCAGCAAGGCAGCATGTGAAGATCTATCTGCTCCAGTGACAAATACCATTAACTGCATGGTGCAATGGAACAAATACCCTGAGGTGTGGAAACAAACTGAGATAAGCCAATTGAAGGAAGTCGAAAATCCATCATGTCCAGGCGACTACAGACCTACATCTTTACTGCACCGCCTCGATATAATAACTGAGCAAGTCATAGTAACCAGATTGCAATCGGAATTAGGGGACAAGCTGAGTAACAATCAGTATGCCTACCAACAAAAACGTAGCGCTACTGAGACCCCATTGCATATCATGGATTGGTGTATGAGCTACATAATCCAAAAATGAGCCATGTCACTGCCACACTTACTGACATGTCAGAAGCGTTTAATAAGATGAACCCAAAATGAGCCCTGATGGTGAAACTCCTCCACCTCGGAAGTAGTAAGGGGCTCATATCTCTCTTAGACGGTTTCTGACCATCCGACGGTGCTGAGTGAAACTTGGAGAGAAATAAACATACAGCCACATTACGATGTGTTGGAAAAAATGCGATTCTGCTCAACCACTATACAAGTAAGGTGTCATGCCATTTTTTTATATGCTAATGTTATGCGTGATAGCTACAAATAAGCAACTTCACAGTACTGGTGTTACAAGCTACCCGCGCATATAGCCATTGAACCAATAGGCTTAGAGACATAATTCAACAGTGGTGGATTGGCAGTCCAATGATCTATGTAAAAAAACAGTAACCATTCAATCTGAGATGCAAAACTGTTGTAAATTCACAAAATGCTTCTAAAATCTGCACTTTTGGCAGTTGCAAGTCACTGACGATGTATCTTCGTCTACAGTTAGCCTAGAAATGTGGGCTAAAAGGCATTATACGCAATGCAAATCAAAGAATATGGAAATACTGTCAATTCCAATATGTAGCTGCATGTCTTTCCAGTGTGGGGGGTTAAATGTGCCTTTATACGCTCTTATGACTTTATTTAGGTGACGCGAGAGACAGTCAATAGGGAGTTTGCGAAAAACCCTGACTAACGAGTACGTTAACGTAGGGTACGCGTCAATTGGCCAAATTATTAAGTTCTGAGATAAGCTCACCAAGTACGTTGCGACAATCTCGCCGAGCGAGCCAATTCCCTGACTGAAATTCATTTCCGTTTTCACAGCAATAGCATTTACACCTTTTGTATTATAATTTTACTAATAATGGCCTCCCAAACAAAGTTGTAAGTTACTATTAACACGCAGCTGTATTTATTTATTATGAATGGTGGTGGCTTCCTGTACATGGATTACTGGCCTAACTGATGTTCATTCAAAATGTGTATACAATGAGTGATTGTAATTTTCATGTTTTTTTATGGCGTTTAATGAACAATGATAAAAATAATAATAAGTAATAATAAAATGTGCGATGGCGGTAACAAAATTCCCTCCAGTGTAAAAGAGGCGCCTCACGTAGCAAATATTCCCTTCCGTCAAAACAGTAAATTGACGTAAAAAATCTCACGTTTACGAGAGGTACTACGTGGGACGAGACAGCTAATCGCCGATAATCCGCTCTAGTGGTACCACGTGACCTCTCTCACGTACTCGTTAACGGCCTCGTTGGGCTTTCGCTAACTCCTTAATTACTACTAGTCAGCTTACTGCTATGCTTGACTGGTCACAATTACTGGGAAGTCCAATAGGACATAGCATGTGCAGCATTTACACATCTAACACAACTTATTGACCTATGTTTATTAGAAGAGTACCAGAAAACAGTTTTGGGATGGTTCTGGGGAAGGAGAGCATCCAACCCTATTCAAAATAGCATTGGTGGTTACAACAACATTCCCTCATACAGACTCCCGCCAAATTTGACTAATCATTCAGTCAGCAGTGAAATGTCTAACAAAAACCAGTGCTCTTTTCTAACTGAAATTTATTTTGGTGAGTTTACATCACCAAATGAGGTAGAACATTTTAACAGTCACAACAACATTACACAAGGGTTGACTGCCAAGCAGTGGGCCAGGATACATAGGTCAAACAGAAATGAGTCTGTTCAGTGAAAATAGGACCTTTCAAGTATCAAAAAGTGCCGAAGTTTGCAGGCTCATAAGTCAGCAAACACACCTCATAACAAGGTGATCACAGCATTATCCTATTTCCAGATACCTACTTTATACATGATATGAATAATTTTTTGATTGACATAATAAAAACGAAATTAAGGGAAAAATAATTCATTTTTTCTCATCATTTCTGCGTGTCAACAGATAAAAATAAAAAAAAACGCAATGTTTCAGAGCCAATTACAGTTGACTCGCATATTAGTATTGTGAAAACTTAATAAAATCTAAAACTAGAATGGCTTAGCAGCAACTGGTAAGAAAAAAACTGTTGACAAATATTAGCAGTGACAAGTTAAACTGTTGTTGAATATTATGTTAATGCTAAAAAAAACCTCCGTGGAAATACATGCTGGCTTAAAAACGTTTTTTGTGATGTAAGAAGTGAAGTTATCAGCTAAAACTTACAAGAAGTTGGAAGAAAAATGTCACAATTGTACGAAAATAACAAGAAATGTTGGAAATAACGATCTAGAATGAAACTGGATGATAGTTTAGTAGCTGTCACGTAACCTCCGTTCTAAACGCTGTTACGACCACCGGTCTTGATTTGACTACAATTGCTGCAATTTTTGTAACTTTTCATGGATCTCAAGCTAGAGTAGTTGTTCAACCTATTACCTTTCTCACATATATTTTTTTTTAAAAGAATGTGCACCAGTTGGGGTCTGTGCGCAGCATAATAGTACCTCCGTTCCAATTGTTACGACCAGTTACGACCAGTTACGACCGATCATCAATTAAAAAATTAATGTTTTCAAGTTCTTAATACCACTGAATTATACCACAAATACTAAAACTTATTGTTTGCAGTGCATAAGTGCTGTAGATAACTAACTATTATTATAATTATTAATTAATATAATTAATTTAATTAGTATTATTAGATCAATTGTTTCTTCTGATCATTTATTTATTATTATTTTATCACCATGAATAAGGTGAACTCGAAATTGTATTATTAAGTAAGTTATTAAGTTAAATATATCAAATTTATGTTTTATTTAATATCTGCTTGCTATAGATAGAATCTATGATTAATAATAATAATAATAGAGGATAATAATAATTATCGTACATACTACTATCATATCTACTATCTATAGCAGTTGTTATTAAAACATCATTTGAATAAATAAATAGTAATAATAATGAATTATTAGGAGTAAATAAGTAATTTTTTCCTCTTTCATTGGTCACAATAATTATGATAAATCCGACATAATATTATTATCATAACATTAATAATACTGTCTTATTATTATTATTACTTTTATTATTATTACTATTAGTATTATTACTATTATTGTTGTCCATCTGTCACTGTTATTATCCCAGTGTTAAGTAGTTTTTGCTGACAATAATACTGCCTCCTAAACAAATAATAGTTTCGTCAAGTTCTTTTACTTGCTATAAAAACAATATCAGTAATATAATAAATTTTCTTCTTGTATAATTTGCCTATTTATTCTTGGTTTTATCATGACATTCTGCCAAATTCTGAGCGCTGCAAAAAATATAAGGAAGCAAAAAAATAAAATGCAGGAAAGGAGAAAGAATGCGAGCGGTCTCGTCAAAGACAACAAAACAATAAGCCAGAATTAACAATAAATATTCTCAATTCTGTTTCAATATCTACAACATTGTATATTTTCCTCAGTTGAGAAAATTTTTTACCAACGATCTAAAGCACAAGTGACCTGTCATAGAGGATTTATAGATCTGACTGCATTTAGATAAACACTGAACAGCAAAGAAACCACATGAAAACCTCTGGTGTTGAAATGCAACAGGAAAAAAAAGAAACTTTTCCGTTCCAAAAATTTGTTACCACCGATCAATGTACCATGTGGATGAGAGTAGTTATAAATCTGGTGATGGCACAAGCAATATTTTTTTCATGTGAGTGTATTGAGCATCTTGCACCATCATAGTCTAAAGTTTATATAGTTTTGTACACAGATGCAGCTTTGGCGAACATAGTTACTGCTTTCGATGAAAAAAAATTTTGGGTATCACAAATTTTCAAGTCAAGCAGACAATATTTGGACAGCCAGCCATTTTTTCAGTCCTGAACTACTTTTCTGGTTACCTCAGTGAGATGTCTGTCGATTTTCAAGGCTGTTGAATCTGTATTTAATTAAAAAATACCTGTTTTATTCTCCGTTCCGCAAAATTGTTACAACCGATCAGAAATATCGTAAACATTTTTAACTTTTTTATGAATGGCGACCCGCATACAACTTTTGGGAATATTGTAGAGGACCGGCGCCATCTTATCCAATAACTCTATGATATCCGTACGAACGTTACACTTCCGTAGTTCTATTTGTTTACATGTCCTGTTCTATGCCAAGTTATTGTCCACCTGTCTTGTTCTATGCCCGCGCTTTAGGGCAAATCAATCTATGTATTTTATCAGTAATTATTCTTTTACCATTACAACATATATGTTCAACATGTGAGTCCAGTCATGCAATCAGTCAAGGACCACCTCTTTTATTTTATTTGCACACGCTGGCCAATCATTTGTGCCAGGTGTGGCCTCTTTTGTATTACCTTTTACTATTATGTAATCATGTACATAAATACCGATGTAATCTGTGAATAAAGTCAGAGTCAGCGTGCACACTCTCAGAAGTTTCTTTGTTTCTAACAAATAACTTCACTGCGCAACATTACTCGAGTAGTCATATACAAGCAGATCAGTCTGAACCTCTGCTGGCCGAACTTAGCCTAGTCTAAATTCGCCTTCAATGTTCGACCTCTGCACAGCACTGAAACAAGACAGCCGAACCTCTGCTGGCCGAACCTAGTTTGACTAGTTCGCCCTTCAAAGTTCGAACTTACTATACACACTGATAACAGCTAACGCAATTGGCAGCTCACTAGTAACTGGGATGGTTAATCACCATTTCTCAGCCTACTAAGTCGACCTGTGGGAGGATTGCATTGCTAGAGCATTAGACACAGTTGCCATCACAGTTCGGGAGGTTGTGCAGGTAAGCCGAGCTACCAACTCACACCCCCACAGTGAAATCCTGCACAATATTGTGCGTCTACATACAAAGATACATTCAAAAAAATTTGAAGTAGAAATAAACAACTTTTTTTTTGGAAATTTTCAAAGCTGAAAGGTCCTATTTTGAGTAAACAGACTCAAATGATCTTCTACGCATAAGTTCTTACCAAGGTAATAGCATACCTAATAGGACAGATTTGTTCAACTATTTTTCTTTGGGGAAATTTGAGGCATTAGATGATTTGGAGAAGGCAGCTCATTCCTTTCGCCAGTGTCAGCGATGTAAGGTTGGGCATAGATCAAAGTTCATACTAAATCGATCAAATCAAGCACAAACAAACCCGGTAACACCAGTAGTAGCAGCTATGAGGGCACCAGTTGCAGCTGCGGGGATACCAGCGTCGATGCAGGTAGTGCTAGAAAAGACTCCTAGTGACATAACCCAGGATGATGTTGACACCGTTGTTCAAGCATTGCAGCCAATCAGTCGGGCGATTAGCAAATCAGCACATAGTGCTCGTTTATAAAAGGCATCATGGGCTAACGGAAATTAGATAACGTATTTTTAGTCTCCAAGTCTGTAAAGCGACAGATAATTAAAACTGCAAACTTCGAGATTTCCGAGGCATCCAAGGAGAAAGATTTCGTTGCCTTATATAGCTCCAAGCAGTCACTGTGTGAATGGGAACGGCAACGCGTGGATTCCTACGGTGTTCAGAGAACGTCAAAGAAAAAAAGTCACACATGTAAAATTCAAAACGGATACATTTCATGAGAGATTACAGCAAGGGATCACACAGATCAACTGGTCTCAATTGAGTGAAGAGGTGGATTTGAAAAACCGAAAGGACAAGAGCATTGGAAATGGTGGTCAGGCAAGGAATCTATTACAGTACGCTACAATTGTTTGAAGTCTAATGGATAGGTACAATTAATAATCGATTCTTAAACCTCAAATGTATCCAAGTCAGCACACACAATTCATAGCTGGATGGGTTTATATTTGGTAGTCTCATGAGAGGTGTTTACTTTTGTTAATTGGTTTTAGCAAAACAGTAAACCCAACAAACATTGCTTCATGTAGCATTTCTAAGGATTAACATATTTAATGATAATGGATAAATTCAGGAGTTCCATCAGACATTAATTTAAGCTGTAAGGCTTTAGCTTCTATATATCCAAATTTATTGAGAAAAAAGATAATATTTTGCCATGTTAGCCTGGTTTTAAACATTGAAGTTTTCCTGGGCCAACCAAAATTTATGCAATTAGCACCAACCAATATTTAATGCATATAGGGTGGAATTTACCAATAGAAGATACAGAAAAAACTTAAGCCTATTAATTTTTGCCTTCTTTGTTTTTAACCAAGTTCTCAAAGAGTTGGCGAAGTCCATGGGCTATGATGTAACCACTAAACCACGAAAAAGAATCTCCTGGCTAAACTACAAAGGTCACAGGCTTAATGTGCAGACGAAAAGTTCAGCAGTTGAGGTAAGAAAGCAGAAGCAGAAGTTTATTGCCTCAGGGAAGCTGGATGTTGGAGATCCTATCGTACCAATACAATATGAGGTTATCAGAATACTGCAAGATGGAGCATTGGTTAGCTTACTTCATATTACAAAAAAACGAGTAGTGTATCTCCAATGTTGAGTTAAGGTTGAAATAAATATGGCATTCATGCAATAGCTCTAGCAATAGCAATATTTTTCCTTTCTGTAAAGGAAAAATCTCAACAAGAAGTGTCAGGGAGACGGTTTTCTCTCTTGCAAATTAGGAGGGAGCATTTGAAGAACATGGCGAGTAGAGGTATGCTCCGGAGAACCGATCTGCAGAGTATGTCTATAGCTGATATATTGAGCCTCTCGGATAAGCATGTTAATAATCCTTATTCCTTAAGTAAAATCATTCAGAGTGTGTGCAGTAATCTGTAATTAGAAACACATTGTTATGACTAACAGATATGCAAACTATCAAACTTTTATTTTTGTGGGATGCTGACACATTGTCAATACTTGTACGTATCGATATCACAGATAACGATGACCCCAGAGAGCGAATGCAAGAGATGCTCACTACTAGGCATATGGCGATGTGGCATGACCACTCTGATATGCAGGTAATATAGCAGGGATATAGACTCAATTGCTTTGCAAATGTTCTTCTCCAGTTGTTCAATGTGCAAAATATTTGTACAGGGAAAAGCCACTACCTGTTTATGACTTGGTTCCTCTATGATGAACTAGTGTACCTGACAGATGAAGAGTACAAACTCCAAAACAAATTGGCAAGTAGAATAACATTATTATTGTGAAACAGTTAGAGTAAGTGGAACGTTTTACGTTGGTTATATATTGGATAAATAGTAGACTTATATTATCGCATCTAATGATATTTCAGGCTTTCCCCTTGAGAGTACAATCAGTGGTGGAATCTCCATTTATCTACATTCTAGCCAGATCTGGGTCGAGTGTAAAGGATGAACTACTCTATGTACCAACTAGACTAGAGGACATCCAAGAGCTAAGACAGACCATCAGTTTAGATGATATATACAGTATAGAGATGTGCTGCGATACTTCAGTGGTGACGGCCCAGCGAGACAACTAGAAGCTGGTCAACAGGGTGGAGGTAATTTTAAAATGTTAATAATAGTGGCTGTGATCTACATAACTAATTCAGTCAAAAGATAGCAATGACAGGCAATTGAAATGTATGTGTATGTTCATCAGGCAGGTTCCCATGCATCTGTGGAAAAAAAGATTCCAAATTTGGTGACAAAAGTCTGTTCAACATGAGAGGACCGTTTCATTCACTGCAAGAGAGACTCGAGCACCTGAATGCTACAAACACTTGGAAAAATGGCTTTAAGAATGGCAAAGTGGGAGTTTTTGAAACACTAAATGTGAGTTGTATGTTTGACTGAAATTCAGACACACAGTGTACGATCGTTGACGATTTGTATGTAAAAATTACCTAACAATAAACATTGCTTGCTCACACTCAGCTTAACCACTAGTGCAATGGCAGTTTCTGTTTTAGAAAGCACAAATGGAAGCAGAGCTAATCTCCAGGCAGACTTATGATTTCACGAGATCGCTTTCCACCAGTGAAATCAAACAAGCCCTGACAAAGACCTTGAGAGGGACGGGTCAATTTTCCGGGTCGTCTTAGTAACTTATCTGAAGTTTGGCAGCGATAAATTGAGTCAAACGATCTGCCAATGTTCAGCAATACACTGAAAAATAATCTTAGTTAGCTGATTGCTTATCAAAGGAAAAATATTATTCTTTTGACCACACAGTATCTCTGTAGTAACTTAGGCAGCATTGCAATGTATGCTAAGGCTAACATCTTTAGAATCTCAATGACCTGGTTGAATAAACAAATAAAACCAAACAATAGGCTGTCAATGCACCTGGTAATACCAACATAGGTTTGTGTAATACTTTACAACTAAGCATATTTAGATAGGCAACGATTTGTATGTTGTGAAGTGAATTTTTCGTTATCCACACTGCTATTTTCTTTAACAGGAGTGAAGCCACCTCCTGCTCTCTTGTGCACTGAAAGTGATGAATATGGCTGCAACAGTTATCAAAATGCTGAAACTGAACCTTTACATGACTTTAAATCAGTCATAAACAGAGTGCTGAAGGAGCTGCCATATGCCAGCAACGATCAAAATCTGAAGGAATCACTGACAAAGATTCTCTTTGAGCCAGAAGGTTTGCTTGCAAATATCATATATCAGCAGTGTTTGTAATCACCTTTACTTTACTTGGTTGAACTATAGTTTTCATGGGCTACTAAACCTACAATTTTGATATTGTTTTTCAGCTAAAAAGTCATAAGCAATAAATAGTTTTACTTCACTACTTGCAGCTTCAAACAGAGAAATGAAAGGCACCGATTGTCGGCTAAATAGAATCAAAGCGGCTGCTCACCTGTTCTCTGAGCATCAATTGAGCTCCAATGGAAGAGAGATGTACCGCCTGCTGCTGTCATTCATTGAGTTGCAGAAGATAGCTTACTCCACAGCAGCTCACAGAACCCCCAAGACCATCCTTAGGTGCTACGACCAGAGTTTTGTATTTGCAAGCAAATGCATAGAACTGTTCAAGGAGCCAAAACAATGCACATGTCGAGCACTCTTTGGCATACCATTTCACTGCCTCGTCGTACATTTGCCTGAATTGTTGCGCCTCGTATCTGCTAGATCCATTGTGGCCGAGCATGCTGAAAGGCGTTTCAACAAACTGAGGTGAGGAAACAGAATAAAAACTTTTTGTATCAATAATTATAACTGCATTGCTGTGAAGGAATTTTAATTATTATAGAATTGGCTCTACTAAATGAGTATGTAATATATAGTCTTTGCTCTATGACATGGCCCATGGAAGCAATGCATGTTACAATTTGGATGGTAACTGGCAAATATATGCTGATTTGATTAATTCTATTTCGAATACCTAAACATTCCAGAGGATCAGAGTTGAGTAGCTATAAATAATAGATGAACAATTTTTCTTGAAAAATGCATGATACAGTAAAATACTATTCCAACTTTCATTTTGTAGGGAAATCACCATGAGAGCCACCAACAAGCAGGCAAACGCGATCATCTCAGGTGCTCTTCTTCAAGTAGCTATAGAAAGGCAGAAAAATGACTTGGCACACAACACATTTGAGCTGCAGGACAGGAGAATAACTAAGGTTTTAGAAAGATCCCAAATTTCGAATGCGTCAGATACTTTGGTCATGGGCTGTAACACCATTGTAAAAACAAGGTATTGCAAATACTTTTTACTGTTAGGAAACTATCCTGTTCATTAATATTAAATCAATAGGTTGTTCCGAGCAAAATATAAAAAACGAATTTCTGTATATAGACATTTTAATTTTCTAGTTTCTTTGATGAGCACAGAACTTCATCCCTACAGCATTTTAAGAGAATTGCAGACTTCCTAGAGCTTGGGCCAGGAATCTGGTACAAAGTACACAAAAATCACATTGAGTTTTTCGACGGTGAGAATGCACCAAATCTGCATGAAGAAGGTCCTCAAATCACCCACTTCAGGTAAAACCTTGTTGCTAGCTATAAATGGGGAACATCACTAATTACTTGTATTAGAGTATTCAGTGTCAATTATTACTTCCTTGTTTAAACTAAATTTTATTCACTTCTAACTGTTTTAGAACCCATCAGTTGACAGACATCAGATATAAGCTTGAGCGCAGCTGGGCCCACTGTCTCAAACAAAAGAATTCACTGAAGCTGCCTTTGTTACACTTTTGCAAAGATAAAAATATTTCCACTGAAGCAGGTATTAGTGGTTGTCCATTCAATTTCCTAGATGATAACATTTACTGCAGTAAACACTCCTGCAATGGAACAACTGCTTGAGGGTGCCTTAATAAATATTTGGATATTTCAGCAGTTACACAAACCAACATGGAATTAGATGCACGCCCTTCGATCTCAGCTGCCATAGACTTCCCAACAGTGGAGCAACCAGTAGCAGACAACACAGAGACTGAACAGCTCGAGTCAAACTCTTTCGTACTATCAGTACCATTATTGGCAACAGGTAATGTGAACATAAAACACTGACTTTAGCTAACCCATTGAAGCTTAATGTGTAACAGGCCACCATATCACAGTTTCAATGCAAGTGCTACTAGCTGCAGCTGCTCGAACTATCATTGATTATTTGGTAAGGAGTTCCATTGTACTAGTACAATGCTGCCATCAGCTGCCTGCCAGCATATTGGCTATGTAATAGCAGTCTTTGATATCGCTGCCTCGATATACCCATATCAAATCAAAATTCTGACTAATCAATTAGTATGCAACAATCTAAAATGAAAACTAACAGCTGAATGTTTGGTTGAATGCTGCTTCCAAAAAAGCAATGCAGTGCAGCAAACAGCGGGTTTCCAAGAGAGTGATGTAGGCTGAGGAATACTACATGTTGGGTAACCAGGAAAAAATATGGTAAGTTGGTGCAAATTAATATTGAAATTTGTAAGCTTGCGAAATCATCCTTAAAAAAATCAGATTTGCCATGCTGCATTTTTGTCCAAACCAACTCATAATTTCGAAAAATATGCTATTATAATATTCAACTTTGGTATCAGAAATTCAAAGTGAGTTGATATGTAAGCTGTGTTGGGTACCTATTCAATACCCTTGAATATGAGAATTATGTAGTTGCTTGCTTGGTATGTGAAAGACATCTTGCTTTAGATCTGTCGAGTGACACAAACAGCAGTTACATGGATATATAAGATTTAGATGGTGATATGCAGCATCTCCCCTCTGTCAGTGCCAATCAGAAGACATTCAATTTGGAAAGTCTGGTTGTTCGCCGTTTTTTATTTTGAATACATGGTACTATCGGTGTTTTATTCATATTTTTATTTTGTTTCTTTTTTGCTCCTTGGTTAATTTGTTTTCCTATGCACATATTTGCACATTGCACTTTTCTATTTTTTCTTGAGACAACTCTGCTACATGTGTTTTCATTTATAAAACAAAGAATACTTTGATTGAACGTTTCAAATTTTATCACTTTACTTTTGTTAAGTTGATGTGTCTTAGTTGATGTAGTTGACTCTATCCAAGTTGAAAATACAGGTTTGTTTGCCTTGAGTGTACAATAGTAAGCCAAAATATCACAAGTGTATCAACAAATTAACTACTAACAGATAAACTGAAAATAGTGTCAGTTCAACTGGTTCTCTACTTCATTGCTGTTGCTGGAGTGTCAACCAAGTAATTTCTAATACAGCAAAGCTGTGCAGGTCATTACTTTGGCTCTCCACAATTTGGAGTAATGTGCTATAATATCAGTATAACATGTATGAACTCAACATCACCGAGAGACAGCATCTGACAACAATGATCCAGTCGGCACTACTTGCTTCTACTAACACTACTTGTCATTCACTAATTTGAATTATTAATAACTTATATTATCAGGTTAAGTGCGAAATCAAACTGAAAAAGTACAGATACAACAACTGTACAATTTAAATAAGAAAACGTGCTAATAATTACATGAAAGCTGAATATTATATAAAAAAAACAGACCAAACAACTACTAGTACGAGAGTTTGAACTTTAAGCATGCCTACATTGTCCAAATCATCAACAGAAGTGCTTTGATCCTCCAACTTCAGTCAAGCAATAGCTCAATTAAAAATGAACCTAGAAAATTCTGGCAGAACAGTTTAGCATTTCCAAGTTACCAGATGTTCCAAAAACCAAAGGCGGCCATCTCCACCAGAAAATGGAATATAGAAGAGAAAATTCAAAATGGAGTTGCAAAACTAAAAAAAAAATGCAGATGCTAGTTGCTAAAACTTTGCCTGGCTAAACTATCAAAAAGATGTGTGAGTGCAATTGCATTGAACATTCAAACTGAAGTAGGCTGGGGGCAGAATGGATTGGATGCAAAACAACCTACATGAACAAGTTGATGTACCAAGACTGTAAAGAAATGTACTGTGGTGAATTGATCAAAATATATCACTGAGGCACTTGCAACGGAAAAGCATACAGTGTAGTAAAATATTTAAAAGGTAAAACCTACGAAATCAGCGGACAACAGCAAGTAGGAAGGTAACAATCAACAAACAAGAAAGATTATATACATTCAAATAAGGGAAAAAGCTCCATAGTATCGCACTGGCCAACAATTGGAACACATAACAAAACATCAAAAGACAAAACTTAACAGCAAAAAGTGCGCAATATAGACTCCACTGATAGAAAACTCAAACACTAAAAGAGAGTGCTGTAAAAAATTACTAACCGGCAGCCCGTATACAGCCATAAAGAAAAAAGTGAATACAAATTTATGGATCGCCCACCTTATTGCCATTGTTTCATGAATATTACACATTGACAGTAAGATGCATTGTGGCTATGCAATCATTTTTGTGGGTCAGTATTTGACTGACGTGAAAGTCTTTCATATCAGGACTTGAAGCAGTTAGTTAAAGTTACACAAGTGTCATGTGTATTGCAGCAAGTGTATTATAGTTAGAGAAATAAGACTGACTACATAAACTAATTTGTGCTTGAGCCAAAACAAAACTACACGTTGGAGATTATGCTTGTGGCTAATGCAAGCTGCAGCTGGTGCATCTGAAAAATTCTTCAGAAATTTTCAAAATTAACTTGGGTGCCGACTTGAATTACGTAGCTGGATACTTTTTTAATGATAAACAAGATATAAACTGAACTGATAAAGCATTATTGCATCAAAATTTCACTAGTTCCAATGGCAACTTGGATTGAAATCACACACTAGAAAATTTTTATTTGCCTCCGCATAGACATATATATAGGTGCACAACATTACTAGTGAGACTTACTATTGTGGCTCTCAAATGCTACTGATAGTGGGAAGTGAAGGTGAAGAAATTAAATAGAAAACCATTTATCTAGTTCGATTATCATGAAAGAAGACTTCAAAATAAATGATCAGATTTTGGAATCAATATTGGGCAATCATAATAAACAACAACACGTTTCTAGACCAATAAAGGCCATACTTTGTAAAATAACGAGCAGCAAAAACTCCACAACTATATAAGATAAAAAACAGGGCTCTGCCAACTGATAGCACAGCAGAGCCATTATATTGTCTGGGGGCAACAGTCAACATTTAGAAGATCATTTAAACAAACAACATTGAAATTTTATTTGCTTGCAATGAGTCATAAAACTTGAGCTAGTGAGCATTGCATGAAGGAAAAAGTTTGACCTCTGTTCAGAAGAAAACAAATAATGCTAATGAATAGACTTTGTAGAGACAATCTTGATTGAACTAACACCCTTTAATAGGTTAATTATTAATAGCTTTAATAGCAGTCTTTTAATCTCCGTTGTTGCCATTTGCCTAGAAGTAATTGGTGTCATTTTGGTGAGTACAACATTGAAATGCGAGAGTACAAAGTTGTGATGTAATATAACACATACATTATCGTCGAGGGTCTGCAACAGCTGTTATAATAGTATCATTGATGTTACTATTTTCAATATTATGTTTGTTCAATAAATAGTAGGCTGATAGCTACCATTGCAAATGGGTAGCCGAGTAAGCTCATGTCACACTAATTGAGCCACTATCAATGGTATCAGGCATATGGTTAACCTATTTTCTTTTTGATTTTGTGCAAGCAGTGTTCAATAAATGTTGGTGTTTTCAGTTGGTAGATAAAAAAATTCCCTCACTTCACCCAGCAGTAGTATCATGCATTGAACTATGCAAGCCCACAGCGGTGACCAGTCAACTGTAACTGCTATATGTTCTACTTATGTGTGGAAGCCATAGTAGCAATGTTATAGTAGCAAACCTACTTCTTAGCAGCTAACAGGATTAGAAAGTTCAATTTCATGACTAGCATAGTCAATGTTGTATCAAGTGTTTGTCAAGCATGGCTTCTCAAAAAAACATTACTCGTTGGATTTCACAGTGAGTGGCTAATATATTATATAATAATAATTAAAAATGGATTAAGCTACATACCAAGGACTTGATGCATACATCTAGTTTCTCCTAATTGGGCACTGTGGTTGGTATCTTACACACTGATATATAAATATTAGTTAATGATAAGTATACAATTATCATTGATTATTATTATGGTTACGCAAAAACAAGATTATTATCACAAAATAATTTGCATTATATTCGTATTGTCTCAATTATTTTACTTTTACTAGTTACTATTAAATTTCTTATGTTCCCATCATTATCATGTTTGAGTAGTTGATAAAACCCAGCAAGCAATAATCAATGTCGCTTG